>JAJOOR010003184.1:0-35150 GCA_036250505.1 Solanum acaule | reverse complement strand
TGATAAAAAACTATGAAACTTTAATCTTATATATACTTAACGGTATAGAAATAATTGAATTAAGAAGAATAATATGAGAAAAAATATTTAATGATTACGAATCAGAAAATATATTAAATCAAGAATGGTATGAAATAGATTTACAAGATCTATATTTAGATAATGAAAGAATAGAATGGTACGATTTAGAAATAAATTCAGACTAAAATGAACTACGAATATTTACAATATTGGATAGGATCTATGGAAGATATAAAACTATTAGAACAATTAATGGAAGAAAATTTATATATGTATCAAAGAACCCAAGATATGTTATATTTAGAATATAAGATAAATAATATTAAAGAAATATTCAGATTAAAACAACTATCGGAAGAATATTACAATAAATATTATTACATATTACCATGAATTTCTTTGTTAAATACAAGACTAGAGGTTCGTTTAGTATTTTAGGGGTTCAAAAATCAAGTTAAGGTGCCAAGTTCAAATTTCAAACACTATATTTTTACTTTTTGAATCCACTTAATTAGTGAAAATCTATGATTCGCCACTACATGCAACTTACTATTATCGGGTTATTCTCAATTTAGTATTTTCGTTATTGGATTTCAGGTTACGTTGCAGAACATAAATTAGTGTGTAAAAATTTATTTAAAATACAAAAAATTACAATAAAACCTTAAAGATATAATTAATGAGACCAATACTAAAAACCTTAAAAAGAGAAAAATATTAAGCTTAAATTGAGTCAAGAAAAATCTAAGGAGTGAGCATCCTTCAAATCCAAATTAATCGAACCCATAGACAAATATCGAACATGATATATATCCAGCTCTTGACCCCAACCTCGATCTGGGATTTTAATCGAGATCCAAGATCTGAAGTCAAACCCATCCTAGGACTCGACTTCTGACACCACCCGGGATCATGTGACTCCAATACTAACTTGGAACCTGACTCTCGATCCTAACCCTAACCTCAACCCTAACTCTGTTCAGGGGCCCGATCCCGATAGGTGGGGTAGGCAGGGGTGGGGGTAGGTGGAAGTAGGTAAGTAGGGGTGGGTGAATACCGCGAGAGGGTGGAATATTGGGGATGCGTTGGTGTGTTTTTATTGATCATCTAGAAAATGTTTTTCCTCAATTTTTAAGGATTTTTATTTTCTATTTACAAATGTGAGTTCATATATGAATACCTATATTATTTTTTATAATAGCTTTTATGGGTAAAATAAATTGAAATTTATATTTACTCAATAGAAATAAAAATAATCCACCTCATTAAAATTAAAATATGAGTTAATTAGGCTGATTTTACAAATATGGGCTGAAATTACTAGCTCTAGTACTATCCCACAAGGGAGGTTGTGACACAATATTAAGCTCATCAACACACAAATTGCATTATGAGGAACACTTGATGAGTCAACAATTGGCTGGAAGAAGGGGAAATTAACTCCTTAAATCGAAGTTAATTTTCCACCAAAAGTTGTTGTGGGCTCGAATAGTGTTGTTTTATCCTCATCATTTTCTTCCACGGATCCTATTTTTAAGAAGCTTACTCCAGCGTCGCAAATATTAGTGCACTGCCATTAAATATAACTATAGATCTCTAGTTATGTTCAAATAATAATCATTTCTTAAGATCGAATTCCTCTTTTTCAAATAACAGGCGATTGAGGTCGCTGATGAATTAATTAAAGGTGCGCGCCATTGTCAAATCTATAAGAGGAGTATGATCGCTTCCACAGTTGAAACTCCTGGCCAAGGACTATTGAAGTAATTGTGCCTTAAATTTTCCTTCATTCTGTTCCATTGTTGTTCACAATGTTCACCTACTTTTCTGCATTCTTCTTCCTAATAGTAGTCCTCTGAAACGACAACCCCTTTCCCCATTTTGTTAAAGAAGCTAGCCACTTCTTTGTCCTCTCCTATCTTGTTCACAATGATTGCATTCATGCGAAGCAAACTCACATCTTTGTCTGAGCTGATAAGATAATTCATGAAAACTGTAAAATTAATTAAATATCTAAGATATATATCAGAAGACTATTGTTCGTAAGAAATAAGATTTTGCATGTGGGTTTCCTTATCATCAACGACTCGAAAACAAGGGATTGTCATCAATGAACTTTATATCAAATAGATTGTGTTGTTTTGATAATTGGAAAGCTGACTCTAGCTTCAGAAAGCTCCGTTGCATTTCGCATGACCATAGATCACATCATGTACTTGTTTGTACTTTTCGTCCTCATTATTTGTGATACTCCTTCCATCCCATTTATGTGAGGTAGTTTAACTTAGCTCGAAGTCTAAGAAAGAAAGGCAGACTTTTAAAACTTGTGGTCCAAAATGAATGATATAAATTTGTGTGGCTGTAAATCATTTCATTAAGGGTAAAATAGACATTTTATAGTAAATTGTTACTTACTATAGAAATATGTCATTATTTTTGGTACCGACTAAAAAGCAAAGTAAGTCACATAAATTGGGACAAAGGGAGTATATAATTTTGTACTGCCATATAGCTAGGTTTATTCCATTTAGGCTAGTTTGCATCTTTGAAGGGCGACATGACATGCATATATGAAATAAATGTTTTGACATTTTCTTCATAGATTATTTAGCAATAGAAAAGACACACTTGACCATATCTATGAATGGTTTTTTCGTCTTCCTCCTTTGACATGTCATGAAGCATGGTTAGGACAAAGAAAGGAAGTTGATTTTCTACCAACAATAAGTCTCGCTTTAGTTGATTTCTTATGTAACCTCTCTTGATTATCATGTCTTCTCCAATTGGAATGATTTCACAACACTCTCCAATATACTCAACAACAAAATAAACGTCAAGCTACAACATTTCTAAAAACGGTTACAAGAATATTATTGTTTATTAATAGTCTAATAGCCCCCCTATATCGTCATTAACACTTAAGTGCATCATCTTTTAGTTTATCCATTTTACTAATACAAGTTTCCACATTATGAAATACCCCCTTTCCGCTTGAGAAATCGGTGTAGGTAACACAACTTGTATATTTCCATCGAGCCAAGTTTAGAATCATGTTTATGGTAAGGACCAATCGGGAGCAATTTTGGCTTATAATCATCTGGATTTGATTCATTCCCATGGACATGAATTACAATATTAAATTCTAAGCAAATTTGATTCCTACTACAATTTGAAATTTGTTGTTCCTTCAAAAAAAGAGCTCAACAATTAAGAGTCTCAATTCTATAAAAAATAATAACTTATCGGATGGAATATATTAATTCAAGATAGACATATTATTTAGGGGTTAATTTCTTATACGGTTACTCAAGTAATAGTGATTCAAAAAATCACATTTCTTCTTGATTCCAATTTTTTTTCAACAAAGAAAGCAACTTTGTAAGATAACAATTATTAATTGAGTGATCATGTAGGAAATCAACTCTTTCTTTTTCTTAAGAACGAATGGATTTTATTTGACTAATATATAGGAAGGTTTATCCATACAAAAGTGGAACTAGTCTATGAAATACAGTTCCAATTCGCATCTTGTTTGAGAGCATTTGTTACGAGAGAAGGAGATACTACAAAAAGATAAGGCTAGTTGCAGTTCATAAGTGGATCCTTCGTTGACCTTCCGTAATTAACTAATAAGTATGCTATATTAGCATCTCTCGGGATGAGCTTTAGAGAGATGACCCTTCTAGTTGTAGGAGTAGCAACCTGTAGTCCAGGATATGGTAGTATTTTATCTTTATTTGATTTGATGTAGTAAAGAAGCAATCATGCAGAAAGAAAATGTAAACAAACAGAGGAATAATATATAACAGAATGCCATGAAAGCTTCATTTCTTTTAATTTAGCTAATAAGAGAAATTGGGAAGTGAGTGTAGATATTTTGGGACAAATATCTCTTATATACTCGCTCTGTTACCACTTTCTATTTTACATAGTAATTAAGAAATTATTAATAAATTGTTCAACTTTATTATTGTAACACATGGAACTTTGGTCAGTTTTTCAGTTTTGGGTTAACTTCAAATGATCATATCTTTCAGCACAAGATGAGTTAGGTGGCCCATGAAGTATCAAAATGAAGGTCATTGTCCTCTTTCTTGTGACATCGAGTTTACTAAATTCCGAGTTCAGATGAAGGAGATATGCCCGTTTGAGTACAGTCTGTCTAGTTAAGACAATTCATCCATTTTAAGGAGGGGTATTTTGGTCTTTTCCTTACCCCACTAGACCTGCACGTTTTCTCATCCTTTTAAGGGTTTAAACTAATTGAGATCAGTTTTAGTTATTCCAAAGGAGAATATGGTTTTTTTAGAGAGAAGTTCAAGAGGAGAAAAAGAAGAACGTTCAAGATTCTTGCAGCCTTTAAGGATTTTCTACAAGAACTTAGTTCTTTCGAGATATGCAAGCTTTCATAATGTTTAGTTTGTTCGCCCTCACCCCAATCATGAAAACTTGTACCCATGGATTCGTTCTTGAATATTGATTATATTGTCCTTGAGTACTTCTTGAGTTTAAAGTATAATGCAGGTTTTTGAGTTCCTGAGGTGAGGGTCTTGCGAATGAGTTGAGTTTCTTGGTAGGTTTTTGTGTGGGTTTCATTGAAAATGTTCTGGGTTTATGAAATTTCATTAAATTAGACCATGGAATTGCATTGGGTATGAATTGAATCGAGTTTGGGAGAGGAAAGATTGGGAAAAAGTATGTGCCCATATCTGCGTCACAGAGTCACTTAAGATTTTCATTATCCAGTCGATCACCTCCTCTCTGCGTCGCGGAGAGGATACAGAGTCCTCTGTCTCAAAAATTATGTCGTGACCAAAAAATAAAATCCTCCTATGCTTCTTCTTATACTAACTATATAAGCCTTTATTAATCACTGAGAAATCCTGTATCCAAATCGTAGCTCTTAGATTCACTTTTCAAACGAAAGTAAAGTTAAGAGGAAAATTCAAGAGAGTCTTTTTGAGTCATTCTGAGAAGTCTTTTAGAATTGTTCACAACTTGATGTAAGACTTGAGTAAATGAGTATGAGAATGAGGAGAGTAAACTTTTATATTTCAAATGAATATGAGGGAACTAAGTATTCCCAAGAGTAGTACTTTTACATTTAAAATGAAAGAAACACTAATTTCTAAATGAGTTTATGAGGAATTTTTTAGCATTGTCTCTCTTCAGAGAAACCTTTGAGTAATTATCTCAAACTGAGGAAGAATTATATTTTTAAACATATGATCATAAGTTATATTATTGGGAGTAGTTTTGAGCACCAATATGGGGATGAGTTCAGACAATTCAAAATCCTCATAAACCATGTATGTCAACAGGGGTAAATGGTTCATACTTTTTAGATGATTCCTTAGTGCTTTTTAAGCATAGCTTAGTGAATCCACTTAGTTGAGGATGTTCTATACTCTGAAAAGTTATAGGACAGTTCTGGCAGCGTGGGTGAGACGTTGTATCATCACGTAACTCATAGTGATGATTGTCGGTTAGAGAACCTCCCAAATAAGAGTAAATAGTTGACCGATGTATTCTTATATACATTTGAGTTATTACCTAATGTTTTAAAAGATTTATCCATCTTGTACCTTTCATTGTTGCTTTCATGTTGAGTTGAGTTGAGCTGAAGTGAGTATGTTTTCCCTTCTTATCAATTCAGATATATGTTTATGTTTCAGTATTCCCCTTACATGCTCGTACATTCAATGTACTGACGCCATTTGGCATGCATCGTTTCATGATGCAGATACGGGTATTCAGGATCATCAATCGATGCTTCGTTGATCCCATCTCACTCCAGCTAGTTTGGTGAGCCTCCTTATTTTCCGGAGGGTTTCACATTATGGTTTTGTTTTTTTAGGATGTCATGGGTCTTGTCCCGACTTCCATTGTAGTATTTAGAGGCTTCATAAATAGTAGTAGTTGAGGAGTTTTTTACCATCTCTTTTGTGATGTTTTAAAGACTTCAGTTAATTAGTTATGTTTATTGAGTATTTTATATTATATTGAGTTAAACTATGTTCATAAATGGTATATTTATGAGTTGACTTTGCATTTGAGGTTCCTATTTCGCTTGAGTAAATCTTCTGCTGAGTAATGAGCCAGGCCAAGGATTTTCTTGGGGACCAGCAATGGTTCTCGAGTACCGGCCACACCGAGGGTGTAGACTCGGGGCGTGACAATTATTTTGCCTTTGTTCATATTTATTAGCCTCTTGAAAATAAGAAAATCTTGGATCTTCAAAGTTTGTTTAAATTTCCAAAGGTCATATTTATTATAGGGTTAAAATGAGAAAAAAAATTAATTAATTCTATCCTAATTTAATAAGTTATCAAATAATATAAGGCATGTTATAAATAAAGTGAATGTCTATTTTATAAAGAATATTTAGGAACCCTAACTTAGGGACCAAGTCATTTGCCCCCTATAAATAAAGGGGTTCTCTTCATTGTAAATTCATCTCTCAAGAGAAATAATAAGTCTTCTCTCTTCTCCCTACTTCATCTTATTATTTTATATAGTTTCATAAAACGTTATCAACAGGAGACTCTAATCAAGATACAAATGTAAAGGTATTCCATGAGACTTTGGCATTCACCAGTAAGTGATTGACATTTATCAAGTCTTTTAATATATAGCTGATATAATTCTCACTATGAATTATGGATAAAATGTGGAAATTAAAGACAAGAAATTAATATAGAAAGATAGACACAAAAAGAGGAAATAGAAAGCAACCAAAAGGTATATTAAACCTTAAGACCTCAATCTCTTAATCCTATAAGAAGCACCTAACTCTTACGAAGACCTCGAGGGAATTGAATTCACCTAGCAACCGACGTTTCTAAACAGAAGTCAACCAAAACTTGTACCAATCTCTCAACACTCATTCATGAGTTTCTCAATATCAATATGCAAAATAGTCTACTGATATGTGAACTTAAATTGGCTATATATAGTTCTTAAAAAAAAGTCCCAAAGGTGGCCTAAAATAGGATAAAGGGCGAGCTGGTTCGCCAACGTCGAACGAATTTGGCGAGTCGCTGATCAAGTTGGTGATATGACCCACTTCTCAGAGGCTCCTAGAACATAAGTCGATCCGGGTCATGCTCGCCGAAGGGTATCGGTGAGTCGCCAATTGGTTTGGCGAGGTGACCCCTCCTCTGGAGCATTTTGTAACTTTAGGTGAGCTGGGGTCCTCGCCCAAGCCATTGGACTAGTTGCCAAATGGCTCCCACTGCTCACCTTAAGTGGAAGCTTCAATCTTCTTCCCTGTACTTATTCAAGCAATATTCCATGCATGGGAACCTCTCCTTGCCATAAATACAAGCTCAAGAACCCCTAGCTTCATAAGCAATCTGAGCATTTCTTGGGGTTCCGCATCTTGGCTTTGAGTGAGCGGCCTTGGTGCAATCTGAATTGCATCATTCTATCATTCTTGAAAAGGATTCGTCCTCGAATCCAAATCTTGCAAAACCATGTAAATTACAAACAACAGACATATCCACATAGCATGAGGGTTAGTACAATGGTTAGCATCAAAAGCTAATATTACACCAAAGAGACTTAAACTCAAGGAACAACCAAGTATCCTCTAGTATCATGATTATTAAGCCCATATATAGAGTGACAAAATTGGCTATTTTTCACATCTAAAGGATATTACCGCCCAAAATATGACACTTCTACTAGGTCAAATACTCCCAAACATTCACCGGGGTCAAAATGATAATAGGTCCACATAATCAGGTCATACAAACAAGTATAAACCTCAATGACACCTCGACCCAAATGCAATGCACCTTTAAGACAAACATGAGACTCATCATACGCCAAAGAGATAGTACAGAAAGGTGTCACATAAATGAACTTCAATCAAGGTGTTCTCAAGTTAAGCCTCCGCTTTAGATACTAGAGAATCACAACTCATACAAAGAATTGGAACACACAAAGAAGAAGTAACAATTAACACATAAGCATCCATTTTCGTCTTAACACTACCCTTTCCAATAAATGTACTATTATCTTCACAAAAGAGATTTCCATCATTCGAAAGTGTGTCATTACACCATAGTGGATTCTCAAACAATTTAACAACATTTGTGAGATTCCATCTTTGGAAAGTGTGTCCTCACACCATAGTGGATTCTCAACCAATTTAACAATATTTTCAACAAACAAAGATGCCACATTGGAAGCATCATCACATTTATGACATTGAGTGAAATGAGCCATCTTTGAAAACACACAATAACCATTGAGCTCATCAATCATATCATCTAATCTAGAGATAGGGTGACAATACTTTACCATGATTTTGTTGATGGCCGGACAATCAACACACTTGCGCCATCTTCCATCTTTCTTTAGAACCAAGAGAACTGGAATGGCACACAGACTTGTACTTTCGCTCACATAGCCCTTGTTGAGGAGTTTCTCAACTTGCCTTCATAGCTCTTTGTTATCCTCCAGATTACTTCGATAAGCCGATTTGTTTGGCCATTGTGAGCCCAACACGGAGTCAATTTGGTGCTCAATTTCCCGAAGAAGGGGCAATCCACTTGGGAGTCCCTTTAAAAAGACATCATTATAATCGCACAAAAGAAAGGAATAGAATGGGGGATAAAAGAGTGAGATTGGTTAGTTTGGAACACATGATCCCTATGTTTGATAAGGATCAATGAACTTTTGGCCTCCACTTCTTCCCTTATCTCCTTATACTTTGTCAACAACAATTGGGCCTTTCCCCTAAACTCATTCATATTTTTATACACTTCAATGACTTGAGAGGGTGACATAGGATGAAGAACATATTTATGCTCATCCAACACAAGTGAATCTATGTTGGTTCTTCCCTCATGTTTGGTCGAACGATCATATTGACAAGGTCTTCCGAGTAGTACATGACAAGCTTGCATTGGGACCACATCACATAGGATCTCATCTTGGCATTTCTCAATTTTGACATTGATTAACACTTGTCTATGAACCATCAATTCTCCACACCCACTCAATCATTGAAGTTTGTAAGGTGTAGCATGCTTAGTTGTAGGAAGTTTCAAGAAATCCACTAAAGCGGTGCTAGAAACGTTTGCACAACTTCCACTATCAATGATCAAGCAACATACCTTATCTTTGATGAGGCACTTGGAATGGAAAAAATTCTTTCTTTGACTTAGGTCATCCATGGCCTTTCTAATCGTAACTCACCTTACCACATACAATGGTATGGTGAAATCTCCTTCTTAGGGCTAAATCCCGATGCAACACATTTTGATGCTTTATACAATGAGGAAGTGAGCTTCCTTGCAAATCAAGGTTGAGGGTTCTGTCTGAGCTATCTAAGGCTGGGCGGGAATCATAGTTGGAAGAGAGATCACAATGATGGTTGGAGAGACCGTGAGAGGGAGTGGCGTGATCATGGAAACAATTGGAAAGAAAGAGATGGGGACAATAATACTTATGTGCCTCCCCATGAGCATCAAAATCCAAAAGGTCAAAGAGTCAACCTGAAAAGTTTCCGTACAGAAGACATGCTTTCACTCATTCTCACAAAAGTGGAGGGATCGAATAAAGTTTTGAAAGAAATGAAAGAAGACGTCTCAACTCTTAACCAAACGGTGAATTCTTACTCCATGTTCATTAAGCAGCTGGAGACACAAATGGATCAAATGTTGACTTATTTAAATTCAAGACCAAAATAAGGGTTGCCGAGTGACACCATGGCCAACCCTAAAAATGAAGTTTGAATAGGTATCTTCGTCGTATCATGGTGTTAAATAAGGCGCTTCTTGGGAGGCAACCCATGTTTTTGATGTTTTTCATATTGCTTTTGAATAACAGGTATTGATTGTACAGGTTGAAAAGTGGAAATTGTGGAATAAGGAGTTGTACACAAGCCAAAAGTCAATTTGGCGAATCGTCGAATAGGTTGGCGAGCCCGTCTTGGACCGCCATTTGAACCACCAAATTTGGTTGGAGATTCTGTAAAACTCGGTGAGCCAAAGGTCATGTTGGCGACTCGTCAAATAGGTCGACGAGCCCGACTTTGACCGCCATTGGTACTCGACGAGCTAAAGTACCACTCGGTGCATCGCCAAGTGGGTCAGCGATCACAACTTACTTCGCCAATTGGCGCGCAAACTGAAGAGTTTTTAAAAGGCCAACTATTTTAAATTCAAAATCTCTGTTCATTTTCTTACTTTTCAACATTCGTACTCCCATAACCGATATTCTATATTTCGTATTCTTGTACTTTTGTTCTCGTTTTGCTTGGGATCTTGTGCTCGGGGTGGATTTTAGGATTACATTGCTTCCTAACTTTCCAATTTTTTGGCATTAAAGGTTGGTTTTCCAAACCCTTCTCTTTAAAGTGGTTTAAATCAAATGCAATTGTCATTTTGTGGTTGTTATCAATGTTTATCATTGTTTTGTTTATCGTATGGTAGTTTGCTTGCTCGTATTAAATTGAAATCATTTTTATTGGGCCGTACATAGTAAATTCCCATGTCGTAGATTGTTAAAATTGAGTTAAAATTGTTGGGTTGTGTTGATAATTTTGTGGGCCTATCGGGGTGAAGTCTGAGTAACCCCATATTTTGCAAATTGTCAAATTTTGCCCGATGATAGACAATTGACTTCATTCTTAAGGGCAAAAGAAGTCGATTGGCCAATTTTGGCCAAATCGGGGAAGTCTGAGTACCTTGTGGGCTTGGGTCCTATGGGTCTTAAGTGAATTGCATACTGTGAGTGTTTAATTTTGTTTTCGTGGGCTGCAGCCTTGATTTTGAAGTATAGGATAGAAATCTTGCACATTGGGTTACTCGGCGAGCTGGGTCGAGCTCGCCTAGTGGTTATGTGGCTTGCCTAATGTCCCCTAGACCACCTTTTTATTCCCCCTAAATTTTGAGTTTGGGTTCTATAACTTTTGGCGACATGCATGAGCTCGTCGAAAGTGCTTCATGATCGCCTTTCTACGCCCCAAATCTTTGAAATGTTCTGTAACTTTCGGCGAACCACTTCTAGTTCGCCAAATGGTGTCGGCGATCACCTGAATGGCCCTAGACATCACCGACCATCTTTTATTTTTGAATAATTATGTTCTGGAACTTTCGGCGAGCCCAACCTGGCTAGCCAAAGTGGTTCGGCAAGTCTTCCTGCAACTGTTTACCTGAAATTTTTCTTAACTTCATCTAACGTTTTCCACATTGTTTTGCAAGTATGCTAGACCCAAAGTAGCTGGTACAGACCAACCGCTCCGAAAGCAGGCACGTGGAATTACAATTAATGAGGAACCGACTGCTTTTAGAGCTAAAGCTACTAAACTTCCTCCAAAGGAGGAAAGGGCAAGAGCAAAGTCCTAGTGCAAGCCACACCAGAGGCAGAGAGCTCCGACAGTGAGGGGATCTATTCCACATACCGCACCCCCTCTGACCATGAGGGTAGATTTGAGGATGGGTCTCCGGCCTCCATCTCCGAGCTGTAAGATGATTAGTTTTTTCAGGCTACGAGAATGGAGGTACGCTCCAAATCGATGAATGATCCGTTTAGGATCCCTGTGCCTCCTACAACTCCTCCTCTTCTTGCTCCAACTCCAGCCCCAGCTCTAGAGCAGTCACTGGTCCAGGAACCACCAGTTCAGGCTCCTCCTCCCCGATCACTCAACCGACTATAGGCCGAGGGTTTGAGGACTATTTTGGAGGAGAAGTGGTTGTCTACCGACGGTGTGGTAGATAGATATCCTGAGGTATGGACGCCTTAAGTTTCAACAGATTTGAGGTTTTTACTAAGACCCGAGGCCCATACATTTCTACTTAGGTTCGGGAGTTCTATGCGGCATATAGAAAGTTGGTGTCGAAAGGAAAAAAGAAGGCTAGTATGTTTAAGCCAGTAGATGAGGTGATAGTTCGAGGCCGAAAGGTGAAGTGCAACAACTCTAATATAAATATTGTACTTGGGGTACTCCCGAGACTTCACGCATGATTACATCGATCTAGTGAAGAAAAAGACCCTGGATGATCTTAAGGGTTGGTTGGCACCCCTACTCCTTGATGTTACCCCGAGGTGGATAAAGGCATGTTCATTGATCGAGAAGAAGGACCTTAACGTAGCTACTCAGTATTTATTAGCAACACTATTATTCCCTCACAAAATGAGTACATCCTCCATAACTCGAAGGTTGCTTGTCTAGGGTCGATTATGGATCGATAGAGATTGAAATTGGGGTTGTTGATTGAGAAAGAGATGGCCATGAGGACCAAGAAGATCCAGACCTCAATCCCATTTTTGGTGCTGATCAACGAGCTGTGTAGAGGGGCCCGTGTTCCAAGAGATGAGAAGATGGATGTAGAGGTGACACCCACCTCTTCTACAGATATCCGGCGTATTGAGGCCGAGTACAATGGGAATGAGGTTGATAGGAAGAGGGCAGCACCGGTGGATATATCCCCGGATGTCGATGTTGATATTTTGCCGATTAAGGCAATCATGCCCCCTCAGGCCAGTGGGCCTTCAGGTATATCTGGCCCTTATGCTTCTGAGACTCCTAGTACTTCCGCTGCACCCCTTCCCTCTTTTTCTGCTATTGTTGTTGCCTCTAGGCCCCCTATCACCCAGGCCATGCTTTACAAGATGGGTCATCTGGCTCATTTAGCCGATGTGCGAGCCTCATGGGTTGAGGATGTTATGCTTGGGTTGATAGAGCGGGCGATACCTACTGTCTTGGCTCTGATTAGGGCTGAGATGAGAGATCACATGTTGGCACTAGATTCCCTTACAGTTAGGGTCGAGACTTGTGAGCAGATTCAATGTGCTACAGATGAGGTGACAGCCTTGAATGTCGATGTGATCGGGCTGAGGAAAGATGTGGACCAGCTAATGTCTATTGATTTGACGATGTTGTTTGGGATGGTGGAGATTCCTGACATGTCGAGCACTAATATTCCAGCCAGTTCTGAGGTTCCTCCGGCTCCTACGACCGGAGATGATACTAGGACTGATGATGCAGTTACCGAGTCCGAGGTTGAGACAGATGAGGAGCAGCTTGGTGTCAGAGATGAGGTTGTGCATGATGATTTGGTAGACTTAGAGGGTGCCATGGTGGAGACAGTTGTGCAGGACTCGTTAAGGGATGTGTCTCTGATGGGTTCTAGTGGAGCTAAGGATGCTGATATGCCGAGCACTGATGCCCAGACAGATAGAGTTGATGACATGCAGACTTCACTCCAGACTTAGCCTGGCAAGATGATTCTTTTACCTCCCTCTCTGTCATTTTTAGACTTTATTATTGTTTATTTGCATTTGAGGACAACTACATTTTTGTTGGCGGGGTAAGGTATTTCCATACCCACTTCTTTTGGGTTGTTTTTGTGAATTTTGTGGTTTGTGAATGTTGGATCTAAGTTTATGTTCATATATATATATATATATCTTTGTGTTGATCTATATTGGTGGGTCCATTGTTTTTAAATTGCAAAAATGGTTTTTGGACCCCAAATTTTAAAAATTGCCACCTCTTGATGTGTATGAAAGTGCTTGTTCTCTTGCAATTTTGAGTGTCGGTTGTGATCAATACTGATGACTTGAATAGTGCTCTTGATTGAATGATATGTGTGTGCAAATCCAATAAGGCGAATTGAGTTGCATAAGTCATATGTGAACTCGTAGCATCTCATTGTGACTATGCGATTTGTTGAGTCAGATTCTTGTGATGATCATTACACACTTGTGAAAATGGTAAAGCCTTGTTTGATGATTGCATTGAATGCCGTGTGTGGTGAGGATTGATTGGAAATGCATGCTTGGTTATACCTAGAACTTGCCCTATTGGTCCAATTGGCTAATGTGAGCGAATGATAGGAATGATCTTAGGCAAGTTGTGTAGAGTGAACCAATTTTTCCATTATACCTCTTTGTGGCCACCTTGTGAGAGTGTGATCCTAGTTTGGCACCATTTGAGCCTATTCTTTTCCTTGGAAGAACCTTGAACACAAGTGACCCTTTCCTTTCCCACCTATAATCTTCATGAGACATTGGTTGTTATAAATAGCCAACTTAGGCCAAAAGCCTAAGTTAGGGGTGTGGTGAAAAAGGAGGTAAATCAAGAAGTTTGAGAAATTCCCCCCTTTTTGAAAGAACTTTTTTGAAAAAGAAAGAAACCCCTCCATATTTAAAAAAAAGAAAAGAAAAAAGGTGAAGAAGAAAGAAAGATTGAAAAAGAGAAATAATGTTTAAATAAAGTGTGTGAAATGAGCAAAAGAAATGGGGTATCCAATGAAGTTTTGATTTAAATAATAGGGTGTGGATTTGGAGAATTAAAAAGTGTTATAAAGAAGGTGAAAGATCGAAATGCAGGCCATGCTTCATGAAGGTAGATGTCACTTAAGCCTAAATGACCAAACCATTACCCCTAGCCCCGTACAAGCCTTAAAAGACCTTTGTGATCTTGAATGAGCTTATTATCTTGTTGGTTGGAAAATATGGGCAAAAAACTATGGGAAATGATCACGAATGTGTTTGTTGTTGAGAGGGTGAGAGTTGTTTGTGATTCCTACATTCTGAAAACCATGATACTCCTTGTGTGAAGATGGAATCGTTTTTTTCGGGTGAGGGTATTCAAATGTTTTTGTTGAGCTTGAACTTGCATTTGAAGCAAACATTGTGAATTTGAGTCCATTTGATGATGTTTAGTCACAATTTGAAACTTAGAGTGCACAATTGAACATTGCATGTGTAATTTGATCCTCTTGTGTGCATGCATGTTGAGTCTTGAGCAACACTGTTTGTAGACATCCTTGTTGGACTAATTGATCTTGAGTTTTACTTAAGGACAAACAAAAAGTTAAGTTGGGGTGTTGATGAGTCCTAGATTTTGACTTATTTAGGGCTTAGTTTTCATAGTATATTGTCCTTAAATACCTAATGTATGCTCTAAACTGATGTTAAAATGTTGATTTGCAGCAATGGAGACAAAGGAGCAAGGCAAGGACATTATTGGGCAAAAAGGAGCTAAAAAGATATAAAAAAACTGAAGATGCAAAAAGTTGAGAATCGGAAAAGCCACTCGATGACTTCCCGAGTGGAATGTCAGCCCGCCTAAAGTTCCAGACTGCCAACCCTGGGGAAAAGCCAACTTGGCGATGGATTTGGACCTTTGGCGAACTGTCGACCGGATCAATGACATATCTTGGATTGCCTAAAGTTACAGAGCTTTGAGAATAAAAAGCCAAAGGCGATGGAAAGGAGCGATTGGCGCATTGCCGACCTGGTCGGCGACACTCGACTTACCTAGCCTAATCGTCCTTGCAGCCAAAATTTAGGAAACTATAAATTGAATTTTAAAAAGAGTTCAAAGGGTCCTGGTTTTATTTTTTGAAGTCGAGTTTTAGTTATGTTCCATTTTAGTAGTTCTCTTAGTATTTTCTCCATGGTAGAACAATATTGAAGGGTTTCTCAAGTGGATTTTGAAGTGGGTCTTTGATTGTTACCATTTTAAATCATTGTAAAGACTTGGATTGCAATACCCAGATTATGAAGAATGTAATTGGTATTAATTTCTATCCTTTTATGATGCTTGGCTAAAACCCCAGTTCTTGGGGTGTGATCATGTGATTATTTGCCTGATTAGCTTATGGATATTATTGTTTAATAATCTAAATGATGTTTTAATATGGGGTTGATCGATAGCTAAGTAGTAATTTAAGAATTGTAGTTGAAAATACAATTTTAGCTTAGTGTTTTAGGCTTGCTCGAGAGAGAGGTTCTAAAGCAAAGGTTATCGATTGATGATTGTAGTGTATGGGTTGTTGTGGGTTCAGCTCGAGAGAGTGAATCATAACTCATTCCTACCTATCTAGCTCGAGAGAGTATATAAATTAAGGTTTTGGGTTGTTCTTAGTGTTAAGCTTGTCGAGGTTCGAGAGTACTTGCTTGAATCAGAATAGTTGTTCGAGAGAAAGCTATTGCACCTATAGTCTAGCCTACCCACAAAAATTCAGCTATTTATTAATAAACTTCAATGACCCATATAGTGAAATTAGCCTATAATCGATGACATCCCAAGAATTCCTTCCTACTTTATTGATCCCCTGTTTTAGTGATTATCGTAGTTGCTAATTGACACCTTTAAACCCTCCATTTGACATTCACCGTCAAACCTTTAACTTACTTTGTTTGGTTTCGACAATGTCTACCTCTATAACCAACTGAACCATAAGATTTATTTCCTAATTGAATTTGACATGGTACTGCTCCCTGTGGGTTCGACCCCAACCTTTTGTTGGGTTATATAGTAGATTACGATCGCCTACACCTAGTATTGGATGAGTTGTAGTTGAGAGTTTATTAATTGCCACCACATAATAGCAAACCCTTCAAATTGATCAATGATAAAGTAACTCTTCTTAACCTCGGTCAAAGTATTGACTTGGAAGATTCTTTCACAAAGCGACTCCCATTCTAGATAAGCATCAGGATATCATTCTCCTTTGAAAGGTGGGAGACTAGTATTATTAGAGTTGATTCCAACATCTCGACCTCCACTTCCACCTTGGCCCTATAATAATTTCCTCGGCCCTCACCCACTTGGTTGTTGTAGTAACCTCTTTGGAATTCCCCTTGATATTGGTTACCATGTTCTTCTCTCAATTCTTGACCATACTCTTGATTGACATAGGCTTCTCGTGGTTCTCCACCTTGAGGTTGGTTCCCATATTGTCTTCTCCGATGTGGTACCTGACCAAATCTACCTCCTCTCCCTCTATACCCATTTGACCTCTTGGTCTATTCCTTTGTGCTTCATTCCATGGTGCTTCTTCACCTTCACCTTCATATCCCCATTGGTACTCATCAGCCCTCACCTCTATTACGGGAATTGGTTGGGTTTGTGGCATTTGGTAGGGTGGATTTTGGTTAGTGGTGCTTGGTAAGGTTGGTTTTGGTTTGGGGGAGCTTTTCGATGAGTTGGGATTGGAATGGTCGATTGGTATTTTGGACATTGGAATAGAAACAGTTTGGTGTTGGGTTGAACGCTTGATGGAAGGCTCTGGGTGTGATAGTAGGAGAAATAGTATGGTCGTGCCCACTTGTGGAAGCACAAAAAGTAGCTTGTGGGGTGGAATTAGTAGAGTTAATTTGACCCTCCACATTGTTCATCCCATCATCCATCTTCGACACACTACCTTTCATAGTGGCCAGTTGTTCTTCCATGTTCTCCATCCTCCAACCCATATTAGTAATTGCCTCCATTATAGATTCCAAAGTAACCTCTCCCATTGGTGGTTAGGTTTCACTTCCAATTTCCATGGTACCTAGCAATAAGATAACTCAACAAAAAACAACAAACAATGTTAGTGTTAGTAAAATGAACTCATAATCACTCGTGTTTATACACCTTTGATTGCCTCTCAAATTGACTCGGCTAAGGTTGAAGATTTCTTATACTCGGTTGATCACAAAGTATCAATTTCTACTGTTGGCCGGAATGGATTCTTGTTTCAAGAAAGATGGACGACTCGTTTAAAGCAAAACAGACATGAATTGAAAAGTTAACTACGAAGTAAAAACTAATAAAAGCACGTAAAGAAGTGGCACTAGCAAAGAAGAGAATTCAAGAATCAATAATCAACAAGTAGATCAATTACGAGTTGAAAATTAGTTTAGGAATCTTGAGAACGATTGAGAATCAAGAAAAGGAAACCAAGGAATTAGAACCTGAGATTAGGGGCATAAAGTGAGTTTCGAGACTCCAAATTCATTGATTTTTTTGCCAAAGTTGAAGTTCGACTCACCAACTTGAAGTTTAACTCGCCAAATGTTACAGACTATTCAGGCAATTCGGCAATCTGGGGGTCAATTCGGCGTGTAGCCTTTTGGACTTTGATGAGTAAAGTCGGGCTCACCGAAAAGTTCCAGTGAGTGCACCAGAAGACCTCTGAATTTTGTGCTTTTGTGGTCCCCCTGTACTTTTTCCTTTATTCCTTACCCCTTTTGATAAACTCCCTTGTGTACTAACACTTATTCACTTTATCTTTCCTTTCCTTTTGGATTAAACACCTTTTTTGTAGCTTCCTTTTTCTTGAAGATTTGAATTTTCTTCAAGAACACTACAAACAAAATGAAGACCCAAAATAAAACCCTCAATAATTTTGGCTTGGTATTTCATGAAATTTGAGATACAAACTCCCCTTGATGTAGGAAACAAACCCCAATACTTTTTGTCTTTCAATTATTTGCCAAATCCTTCAGATTTTAAAACCCATTTGCATCTTTTTCAAGCTTCTTCAACCAACAATGATGGAATCTTCAATAGAGCCCCAAACTTCACCAAATCTCAGATTTAGACTCAAGTAAGACTTGGGAATACTAATCTAGCGTTAGAATTTTTTTAAAAAAAAGACTCAAATCAACAAATTTTTTTGGGCTTTTCTTCAAAAACAATTTTGACAATTTTTTTTTTGTAGCAAATCCAAGACTAGAATTGGAGGAACGAATCTAAGTTCGGCTCTGATACCAAATGATGTAATTCCCGCTATGAATTACAGATAAAATGTGGAAATTAAAGGCAAGAAATTAAGATAGATAGATAGACACAAAAAGAGGAAATAGAAAGCAACCAAAAGGTATATTAAACCTTAAGACCTCAATCCGTTAATCCTACGAGAAGCACCTACCTCTTACGAAGACCTCAAGGGAATTGAATTCACCTCGCAACCGACATATCTAAACAAAATTCAACCAAAGCCTAGACCAAGCTCTCAACACTCATTCATGAGTTTCACAATATCAATATCCAAATTAGTCTACTGAAATGAGAACCTAAACTAGCTATTTATAGCTATTACAAAAGTGGCCCAAAATAGGGTAAAGGGCGAGCTGGGCCGAATGGATTCGGTGAGTCGCCGATCAAGTTGGCGAGATGACTCACTTCTAAGAGGCTCCAGGAACATTAGGTGAGCTGGGTCGTGCTCGCCTAAGGGATTCGGTGAGTCGCAAATAGGTTCGGCGAGGTGACCCCTCCTCAGGACCATTCTATAGCTTTAGGTGAGCTGGGTCCTCGCCCAAGCCATTGGGCGAGTCGGCGAATGGATCCTGCTACTCGCCTAAACTTGAACCTTCAATCTTCTTCCCTGCACTTTCCCAAGAGATCTTACATGCATGGGAACATCTCCTTTCCATCAATACAAGCTCAAGAACCCTTAACTTCATGAGCAGTCCTTACATTCCTTCTGGTTCCCCAACTTCGCTTCAAGTGAGCGGCCTTGGTGCAATCCGAATTGCATCATATACTGAAGTTGGAAAAGTATAATCATTAAATTAATTTTATATTAATTCTAGAGAGCTATTACAAATAAATAGAATACAGTGATATTAAGGATACACTATTTGATTTGCCTACAAAGATCAAGTTTGTTTGTATATAATTTGTCACCGATTGATTCTCATGGCAAGTCTTATTTTGGTTTTTTTTTGCGTGTACATTTGTGTAGTTTTATCCAAAGTAAGACTGATTTACATTATAAGGGTAAGATGATGGATTCATATCCCATCACAACAAGAGGATAAGATGACAGATTCATGTCCAATCGCACCAAGAGGGTAGATATTGAGTTAAAGTCCTGGTGCACCATGTTGAGAAAATATTGAGTTCCAGTCCCATCCATCTATTGCCTAAGAGGCCTTTTTATGGGTAAGACATTGGGGTTCAAGTCTCAATGCACTATAATGATGACTAAAGCAAAATAATGTGCTTCAATTAGAAAGCCATGAAACCTATTCCACTGAATTTGTTCTATTCTTTGATATGAATATGGTAGCAATGTATGATATGTCTGAAAGAAGAAAAGTGATTGAATAATGCACATGAACATGGAATGAGGTACTAAAGCTATCATAAGTTAATATGCTCAAATGATTGTGTTCCATTTCATAAAGAATAACAACTTTTGATAAATGCTAAAAATACCTACATATCCATTCGCTGAAGTGAATGAGGTATAGTCCACCATGCTAGGCCTGAAAGAGGTTGCGTCCGTTGTCGTTGACGTGGTATCACAAAGAATGTCTCTGGGCAGACATGTGTTATAGAAAAATTTCTTGTTTTATCTTCTGGCTTGTATTGGATAAAAATTAGTGCAATTAAGATATTCTCTTACATTCTAGGAACGTATACATAGAGATATTTGTGGACCTATTCACCTACCTAGTGGGTTGTTTAGATACTTCATGTTCCTTCTTATAGATTTTCTCATGTGTGCCTATCGTCATCTTGCACTTTAACATTTGTAAAATTGTTGGCACAAATAATATGATTACAGACATATTCTTTGATAATCATATTATGTCGATCTGCCTTGATAACACGAGTTTTCATTCTAAGAATTTAATGATTATTGTCTATTGATTGGGATTGATTAAATTCAATACTGAAGTGAATGTGATAATGTAACATAAAGCTTATCAATTCAAATGTGAAATTGTGATGGAATCAAATTCACATCCAAAAGAGGTAGAGTAATTGAGAAGAAACAAATCTGAAATTTGTTCATATAAAAGTAAATTAGAAATTTACTAAAGCAAAAGGTATATGATATAGTAAACTTGGAGTTTACAAGTAATAATAATTTTATTAGTTGACATGAATGATTTGACCATCTCAAAGATGTGCATACTAAGTAATAGACATACATTGAAGAACTAGAAGAATCTTCAAGAATTCTTTATGTTGCTTGTTTTTGTGATAAGTTAATTAAATCGACTAATGCTGGGGACTAAATCTCTAAATTCTGAAAAAGTTTAAAAGGTGAATATGAGTCTGTTTACCTGCCATGTGATTTGTTGAATTAAATGCATTAATAAGATGACCACATGTGTTTTATTATCAACCTACAGTTTGACATTCACAAAATTGTTGAGCAAAATAATTGAGTTAAGAGCACAACTTTCACAATCTGAAATCAAGACAATTCATCTTGATAATATTGATAAATATTCAAGTTGATGTGACATTCAACGCCTCAGATAAATAGTCAATCATTGTGTATATGAACAATGTTTCATGGTCTGAAATATAATGTATTACATACTAAAGTAGTTGTATGAATCAGACCAATAAATTATGATCAATTTTTCTCTTAATTGATTTATGGTCAGGCACCAAATATTTTTCATCTGATAATTTTGATGTGTAGTTAAAGATAAGTAAATATACCATGATGCACAAAAGAGGGATTCTCCAAAATAGGTTGAGATATAGTTAGTTTGTCTAACATAAGGGGGAGATAAGAAGCTACACAAGAGTTGGAAATGCTCCTATTGAATGTTCCTAAAGGATAGAGTCTCTATGATGCATGAAGCATAATAGACTAATAGATTCTAAATAGACTAATCCTTGAAAAGGGGGGAGGGGGCGGGTCAAAGAATCAAAATAAATGATCATAATAATGAGGCAATGTTCTCTTGAATAGCTTATGACATAACACTTCATGAAACCTCTTGAAAGGGGTACATACATGAAAATAATTAAGTGATGAGATATCAATAAGTAATGTCGTATTATGAACCGATACAAAATTATAGCTCAATTATGATATATTTTATACAATATAGCACAATATTTTACAATCTATCAAAGCATGTTTGGTGTAGAAATAATTATGAAGTGAAATGTTGAATGATGCATCTTGGTAAGCATAATGCTTATTTGACTTTTAGTCTAGACACTAGAAGATGCCATACATTTAATATTGAATGTTGTTACTTGACAAAATTGATATGAAATTTCCTAAAGGATTCATGATCTAAAACATATGCATGTTTTTGGAAAACTTGTTTATAATCCTCATATGGATTATATCAACAATAATTTTTCATATTATCATGCAATTTGATAAATTGAATTGAACTCTTGAAAAGATTCCCAAAGGAAAAAGATTATTTTCTTAAAGAAATTTATGTGAGGAACTTGCAGAATTCTTTGATCATGAAGGATGATTCATAAAAGGACATAGTTTGAAACATATTTCACCAAAGTTTTTCTACACACATGTGCTCCAAAAGGAATGGTGATATCAATATGCAACAAATTCATTCGAGTGACGATGTGGCAGACTATTCATCAAGTCTCTACTAACTACAACTTTCAAGAAGATGGTGCACAAGCTTGGAATGCAAAGATTCAAGTCTCTGGATTGATGTTTTCATTAGGGGGAGTGAAACACGTTGTACTCTTTTTTCCTTACGAGGTTTTGTCCCACTGGTTTTCCTTGTAAGGTTTTTAATGAGGTAGCTGATGAGTCCATAATTTGAATTCATTTAGGGCTTTATTTGGATATATTTAGTGTCCTCAAATACTTATTTTGTGCCAATAACTGGTGTAAAATCCTTGTTTTCTAGGTATTTGGATTGAGGAACAAAGCATGGACACTAATGGGCAAAAAGGAACAAGGCAACTGAAAGAACGAAGAAAAGAAGGCCTGTTGATCGCCTAATCCATTGGGCGAGTCGGCGAGTGGCTATTACCTCGCCTAAAGTTCCAGTGTGCTAAGCCCTGAAGGAGAAACTCAAGTCGGCAAGTCGCCGAACGGTTCCACGGTGCAGTGTTGGATCGCCCAAAGTTACAGAACTTGAGGATGCTAAAGGCCAAAGCAAAAAGGCGATGGAACTGACCAAAGGGCAGATCGCCGAGTTGATCGGTGATCCCGACTTACTGTGCCGAATGGACCTTCGCAACATATTTTTGGTGACTATAAATACATTTTCAAACATTATATTTAGTATCAAAATTTTATTCTGAACATTCATTAGAGTAATTTTTGAGTTTGAACTGAGAGTAGTGAGACAATATTTTCCTTAGCTTTGAAGAATTGATGTTTTCCATGTTTAAGAAATTGGAAGTGGGTTTTTGAGATTCTTCAATTTGGACCTTTGTAAAGGCGAAATTAATCTTACCTAGTTGATGGAAACACAATTTGGTAACGATTTCTATCTTTTTATGATATCTATCTAAAACCCCAATTCTTAGGGTGTATGGGTATTGCTAATTGATAGTTTAAATGTTCTATAAAAGTGATTTCAATTAGTAATTGTGGGTTAATTTAAAGGGTTGTAGTTGCAAATGCAACTCTACCTTCGTATTTTTGGCTTGCTCGAGAGAGAGGTTTTAAAACCAAGATTACTGAATTGATGGTCTGTGGGTATTGCGTTGTCATGGGTTCAGCTCGAGAGAGTGAATCCTAAACCCTTTTCCACACATTCAGCTCGAGAGAGTGAATGGACTAAAGCGTAGGTTGTTCCTAAATGCTACTTGTTGGTGTTCGAGAGAAACCAACTTGATTTGGGGTAAATTGTTCGAGAGAAAGTTTATCCCCACTAAAGTCTAGCTTATTCACTGATTTACAACTATTTACTAACAATTGCAATTACTCATTTGTCTACCTTAGCCTAGAATCAGCAACGACATTAGCCTTACCTGGGTGGTAAAGAATACTTAGGTCATAGTCCTTAAGTAATTCTAACCACCTCCTCTGTCTGAGATTAAGCTCTTTCTTAGTAAGCACATATTAAAGGCTCTTGTGATCAGTCAATAAATCAACATGCACACCATACAAGTAGTGACGCCATATCTTCTTGTGGTGCGGAGGATTGTTCGGCGACATTAGTCGAGATGAACTCGACAATCCGCCTTTCGGTCAGCTCATTGCCTTTAGTGTCTTGCCTTTAGCATCCTCGCGTACTCGATCATTGGGCGGTACAGTACTGCTTCACGAAACTGATCGGAGACTCACCGATTGCTCCTTTCCTCGCCTTTTGATCCATTTCCTTCAAGGCTTCGCGTACTGGAACGAAGGGCGGTTCATGTCGTTTCGGCGACTCGCCAAGTTAAACTCAGCGATCCGCAGGATTCCATTTCTTGTTCTTTTCAGCCCTATTTGCTCCGTTTTGCACCTAAGTGTCCATGCTTCCACTAAAACTTCAATACCTCAAACTTCAACATTTTAATCAGGTATTGAGATAAAACAAGCATTCAAGGACACTATTTCAATTAAAATAAAGCCCTAAATGAGTCCAATTTGTTTAATCATCAACACCCCCAACTTAAACTTTTGCTTGTCGTCAAGCAAACTCAAGGTCAGCCGTTCAAAAAGGGTGCCTCAAACAGTGCTACACAAGATTAAATCATGAATGCACAAAACAAGACTCAATTCACTTATGCAAGGATCAATTGTGTACTCAAAGATTCAAATTGTGACACACCATCACCAAAGATTCTCATGCTCGCAATACTTGCTACTTGTGCAAGTTCAAGCTCAACAAAAGTATGTAAATGCCCTCGCACAAAGAATGATTCCATATTCACACACATATATTAGTCAATTTAAGGTCAAGAATCAGATACAACGCTAATACTCAAAAAGGGGAACAAAATGCATGTTTTCACCCATAGGTTTGGCCTTATTTTCCAATCGACTTTCGATCCGGCTTACTTAAGATCAAAAAGGTCTTTCTAAGGCTTGTAATGGGGCTGAGTGCAAAGGTATGGTCATTTAGGCTTAATGACTTTTTCCTCGTGAGATGTGTTATTCTCAAGACATTCCCTTCCTCTCTTTTATCAATTCTTTTTCTAGTGCTTCTAAGTCACCTTTTTATTCACCTTCCATGAATTGCATTGGAACCCAAATTCCTTCTGTACTTTATTCCGCAAATTTCTTTTTTTTTGGAGGGTTTCATTGTTCTGCAATACCATGGGTTAAGGGGGACTTTTCTTGCACTTTTTGACTTCTCTTTTTCCCTTTCACCACACCCCCAACTTAGGCTTTTGTCCTAAGTTGGCTATTCACTAAACCACAAATAAAGAGGATTATAGGTGTCAGATCAAATAAGGTCTAGGGTTTATCAAAGTTCTTCCAAAGAAAGGTAAGGCTCAAAGGGTGTTCAAGAGAGTTTCACACGCTCACAGGTAGGCCACAAAAAGAGGTATATGTCAAATTGGCTCATACTCTTTAAAATTGTCTAAGATTATCTCAAGAGTAAACCTTTCTAAATCAATCATACTAACAGCGAAAAATCTAGGTTTATTCATGTAAGGTTCAAAGTAAGCTAATCACACAAGGCATCGATACTTTAGTCAAACAAGACTAGATATATTCGCTAGCGTGTAACGGTTCTCACAAGAAAATTAATTCGATAAATGGCTAGTCACAACGACATGCAAAGAGTGCACATATTATCTATGTCACTTCATTTGGCCTCGTCGTAACCATGCATTCATGTTTGTTCAATTGAGAGCACTATTCAAGTCATCGGAATTGATCGAAATCGAGACTCAAATACTTGTAAAAGAACAGCCACTTTCAACACAAGAGGTGGCGAATTTTTTTTTTAAGGATCAAAATTGTTTTTGCAATTAAAACAATAAGAGCCATAAGCTCAAACATCCACAGAAAAGCAGTATTTAAAACACAAATTAAAATAGACAGCCCAAATAACCAAATAACACACAAAGGTGGGCCTCACCCCACCACAAATAAAAGCATATGTCCTCAAATGCATGTAGCAGTATCCAAAAGTTTAGACAAGTAAAAATAGAGAGAGGTGAAGGGGAATCCTGTTTACACGCTTGCTTCATCTGTTGGAGCATTGTTGCCTGCTGCATTAGCCTGAAACTAGACAATGGCCCCCGGGTTTTCATTCTGGGTTTCATTGTGTTCCTTTGTACTAGCTTCTGCAGCAATGTTAGCTTCAACCATTCTATCCACGTCATGGGCTGCCAAGAAGGAATTTGAGGTTGTGTATAAGTCGCGCCTCCATGAAGGAATGGCGGGGTCAATGGGAATTCTACTACTGGTACTTACTTTCTTACTCTCCCTTCTTTCTTTGGTCAGTTCTACTATCTTTTCGTCTCTTTAGAAATCTCATGCTCTTACATGTCGGGGTGGCATGTCTTTTCCTGCACCTTTTGGTCTTCCCATTTCTGCGAAGGCTTTGGGGAAAAGTTAGAAAGTATTTAAACAGAGCAGGAGAATGGTGCGCGTATACTCACTTTGCCATACTAGTTGGTAACGTGCTCACTCACGTAGGTTAGTTATTGAAATTTGTGCATAAAGGAACTAAGGGTGCAGGCAAGAAGGGCGAATTAAATGGCCTCTCGGTGAGTAGCCAAAAATATTCAGCGATAGCAGGTTTCTCGTCAATTTTTACAAATTAAATAACCCAAATTTGCTTTTAATGAAAGGCGACAAGGGCAGTTAGGTGAATAGCTGAGTGATTTGGTGAGCTAAGCCCGGCTCGCCAATTGACTCAACACGCCTATGTTCTACGCGCTTTCTTGGCTCAACCCCGCAAACATGGTCAAAGAAACTCAAGCCCCTATAGCACAAACTCACAATAAAACCCATAATAGTATCACACCCCCGAAGTAAATTAATTCAAATTAGAGCTCAGTTGATTTGGATTCTACCAATTACGCAAATATGTTAATCAATGATTTATGAAATGCCCTCAATGCGTAGATTCAACCAAGACTTGCCAATATCAACATTATGCAAATGAGTACAATTTTACTAAATTAAAAATGGGGTTTTAATCACCAACATTTTGTGCCGAATCAGATGTTAATGAAGTGCTAGATAGCATTGAGATCCAAATCGCGCACAATTTAACACTTACAATAATTTAGACTTGCAAGAAATATAAAAATAAAGTGCAAGTGTGAGTTTGGTAGGATGAAGAAATGAGAGAAAATGAATGAACCAGAATATATAAACCTAAGGCTTGCAGAAACCGTCCAGTTTCTACCCATTCGGTGATGTACATTGGGTCATTCACTCGGCGAAGAGCCAAGTGTCTAGTCTCTTCGCCAAATGTAACAGGACTCGTAGCTCATGTGAGGATCTCAACGATGATCAATAATGCAATCGCCGACATGGTTGGCGATTCGCCATTATTTTTCTACTAAACGCCAAGTTTTACAGAATCCCAGCTGACATTGCCTTGAGTCACCCAGCGGAAAAAGTGGTGCTCACCGATATCATCGGAGATTCGCCAACTGGACTTGTTGTTTGCCTCGATATATTATTTCACTCTGCTCCCTTGCTTCAACCTATACAAACTACACACCATTATTTTCTCAAAGTAAAAAAAAAGCAATAAAGGGTTTTGGGTTGCCTCCCAAACAGCGCCTTAGTTAACGTCGTGGCACGACGTTAGTCCACCTTCAACTCTCACCCTTGGGGTTAGCCATAGTGTCACTAGGCAAGCCCCCTTCTTGTCTCAAATTTAGGTGAGATGAGATGTGACCCATTTGGGTCTCCAACTTCTTGATTGAAACAGAATGGGAGGTAACAGTCTAGCTGAGGGTGGAAATATCATCTTTCATGCCTTTCAACAGTTTGTCTGACCCTTCAACTCTGTTGAGGATGCGCGAAAACATATCCTCAGACCTACTACCCTCCGATTCCTTTGGTTTTTGGCGTTCGTGGGAGTCACATATCTGTCTTTCTCCCCATCTTTCCAATTAGGATTTCGGTCTCTCCATTCTCGATCCTTCCATCCTTCATCTCTAGCCCAACCTTGATTTCCACCATGCCTTGGGAAATTTGATCTATAACCACCACCTTGGTTGGCTAGGAAGTTTACCTCTTCATTATACAAGGTGTCAAAACTTTCCTCCTCAATTTGCACACCCGATCCCCACAACATTGACACCACGGGTACCAGTCCCCATGACATATTTGGATAGAATATCAAGCTGCATCATGATCTTGGCCATATTTTGATCTCTCTCATTGTTTTTTTCAACCTGCTCCTTAGATAGCTGAAATGTGACCGCTGAGACTTGATCTTCGCGGGTGTGCCATGCCCTGTTGATGGTTGTCATACCATTAAAGAGTTGAGCTGCCACTGCGTATGGTTGATGCATTAATCCTCCGGGTGAAAGTTCCTTGTTTACCGAGTCTAGACTCTGGTAGAAGTATTGAAGAAGCACATTGTCAGGAAGACCATGTGTTGGGCATTGTTGCACCAGTTTTTTAAATATAAGCCAGGTTTCGTGTAGAGGTTTGCCATTCAGACACTTGAAGCTTTGGATGTTATCTCGGATAGTCATCATCTTCGAAGGAGGGAAAAAGTGCACATTGAATGCATTCACTAACTCCTCCCACGAAGTGATTGAGTTATGTGGCAACTCGGCTAAACACTTTCACGCTTCACCTAACAATGAGAAAGGAAATAACCTTAATCGAACTGATTCTTGAGAAATGTTTTTGAATGAGAATGGTCCACACACATCTACGAAGTTTCGAAGATGCTCGTGTGGGTCCTCATGAGCTAATCCGCTAAAAAGCCCTTTTAGTTGCAGAAGTTGCAACATGGTGCTTGTTACGTGGAATATTATGTTTCCTTCTGCTGGGGGTAGACGAATAGCTCCAACACCTCCCATGATATACGGATCATTGAGATTGGGTTCTTGGATGTCATGGAGATTTTTGATGTCATCCTGATGGCCCACCTGGCTCCTGTTACTACCGTTGACATTCATTCTTTCTGCAATGTTTCTATAATCAATAAAACACAACTAAAAGTTAAGTTAGTAAACTATAACTAAGAAGAGCAACAATTCTATTAGACTACAAATTCGCAAATAACACCACTCCCCGGCAGCGGCGCCATTTTGATGCTTACTGTGACCAACGACTCTGACCTACGGTATGAGTGTCTACGATGGTCGATAATATAGTAACCCAACCAAGGGTTGGGGTCGTGTCCCAAGGGAGCAGTTTTGAGAATTAATAACCAATTAGAATTTCATTCAAATTAGTCGTAGTTAAAGACATTTGAGATAAAATACATTGTAAATTAAAGGGGGTAACACAAAAGTGTAAAATATCAAAAGGGGTTTTTGTAATAAGTATCAAAACAACAAAATAAACAAGAAAATCAAGTGTGGGGAAAGGTTTTTGGGATGTGACCGCAATAGAAGTTAAGATAAATTGTTGGGTACATGCTTTCGATAGAAAATTTGCAAAATAATAGTGACTAGGATAAGCTTTAAATGGAAATAAGTTCCCTCTCGGGCAACTTACCCCACTTCAAATCTATTCCTCTAGGACACCCATTTGCCGCATGAAGACCAGCCTATGCCTTACCCCACTCACTCTCTCGAGCTGAGTGTTAGGATATAGGACTAGGGCTCACCCTCTCGGGCTGAACCTTATGTCGACCTACTCCTTAGGCCATCAATCTAGTGGTTTTGGTTTCTCGACCTCCCTCTCGGGCAAGCCGAAAACACATGGGTGACATTGTATTTGCAACAACAAACCCTTTAGATTAAACCACAACCACTAGGTGAAATCACCATTAAAATACATCTAACCTATCAGCACGCAAGACCCAACAAGAATATCAACCCATATTTGCTAAATCACACCAAAGAATGGGGGTTCTTAGCCACACATCAAGAAATAAGAAATTATACCTAACATGATAATGAAATCAACTGGGTATAAGAAATTAAACCTTGAATTAAGCAAAGGAAAATGAATAGAGAAGACCCACTTCCAACTTGGGGAAGAAGAACTCCTTTCTTCAAGTCTCCACAAAACCCTCTCCAAACTTGAGAGAAAAATATCCGCTAAAGTATGTTCTAAAGTGAAAATAATAATAATAATTTTTCCACTCTACAAAACTTACTAAGACTACAATTCTAACTAGTATTTATCGTTTCACAGATTGTGCTGTGGAGGATTGTTCGGCGACATTAGTCGAGATAGCCGATGAACTTGGTGATCCGCCTTTTGGTCAGCTCATCGCCTTCAGTGTCTTTCCTTTAGCATCCTCGCGTTCTGGATCATTGGGCGATACAGTATTGCTTCGTGGAACTGATCGACGACTCAACGATTGCTCCTTTCCTCGCCTTTTAATCCACTTCCTTCAAGGCTTCACGTACTGGAACAAAGGGCGGTTCATGTCGTTTCGGCGACTCACCAAGTTAAACTCGGCGATCCGCAGGATTCCATTTCTTGTTCTTTTCAGCCCTATTTGCTCCGTTTTGTGCCTAAGTGTCCATGCTTCCACTAAAACTTCAAATACCTGAAACTTCAACATTTTAATCAGGTATTGAGATAATACAAGCATTCAAGGACACTATTTCAATTAAAATAAAGCCCTAAATGAGTCCAATTTGTGGACTCATCAACTATCAACGTTGATTTAGTGTGATACTATCTAATAGTCTAATGTCAATTGGTGCGAGGGTGAAAACTAAGCCATACATTGATGTGATATCTAATTTGAGGTAAAGGTAAGGGTTAGTAAATTATACACACGTAGCTAGACTAAGGTGCGGGGTGAAATTCTCTAGTTGCCGGACCAAGGAATTAGAGATACCTAACTTATCACTTTGCATGTAATACACTAGGAAAGGGTTACTACTACTAGGATTACCATGTTATAATCTTATGGGGAACACGTACACCCTAGTTTCTCTCTCATCTTGATAACAACTAAAGTTTGAATCTTGCTCACTGATTATTCACATTGTTTCCAGAATTTGTTTCACAAATCCCCCCCCCCCCCTTTTAATTACTTGTTTCGGAGGTACGTTGACTAAACGAATATAATCGTGGGTTAATGTTAAGTCTAAACCATCTTCCTCGTGGGATCGACCCCAACCTACAAGTTGGGTTCTTTACTTGATAACGATCGCTTATACTTCTTTAGGGAGCTGCAATTTGAGTGTATCAGTCCCCGTGGTGAATGAATATATGTCTGTCCTGATGACTTGCCTGACATTTCTCCCGAATGGGAAATAGATTTTGGCACTGATCTCTTGCCGGATATGCAACCTATCTTCATTCCTCCTTATAAAATGGCTCCGGCCGAGTTGAAAGAGTTGAAGGAACAACTAAAGGATTTGCTAGACAAGGGTTTTATTCAACCAAGCATCTCTCCATGGGGTGCTCCGGTATTGTTTGTTAGAAAGAAGGAGGGGTCTCTTAGAATGTGCATCGACTACCGCCAATTGAAAGTAACCATAAAGAATAAATATCCCCTTTCGAGAATCGATGACTTGTTTCATCAACTCCAATGGGCTAGTTACTTTTCAAAGATTGACCTTCGTTCGGGCTATCACCAACTTAGGGTGAGAGGGGATGATATACCCAAGATGGCTTTCCGGACTAGGTATGGGCACTATGAATTCCCTATAATGTCATTTGGCTTAAGTAATATCCCGGCGGCATTCATGGACCTATTTAATAGGGTGTTTCAGTAATACTTTGATATGTTTGTGATCGTTTCATCGATGATATTTTGATCTATTCAAGGAGTGAGGGTGATCATATGGACCATTTAAGAATTGTGTTGCAAGTCCTTAAAGACCACCAACTATTTGCTAAGTTTAGTAAGTGTGAGTTTTGGTTGAGGTTTGTAGCCTTCCTTGGTCATATTTTGTCAAGCAAGGGTATAGAGGTACATCTGAAGAAGACGGATGCGGTAAAAAGTTGGCCAAGACCTCTAACTCCTACCGATATTAGAAGTTTTTTGGGTTTGGCCGGTTACTATAGGAGGTTTGTTGAGGGTTTTTCCTCCATTGCTTCTCCGTTGATGGCTTTGACTCAAAAGAAAGTTAAGTTTGAGTGGTCGGAGGCTTATGAGAGAAGCTTCCAAGAATTGAAAGATCGGCTTACTTCCGCTCCGGTGTTGACTGAACCAGAGGGTATCGATGGGTTTGTAGTTTATTGTGACGCCTCTAGAGTGGGATTGGGATGTGTGCTCATGCAACATGGTAAAGTGAATGCCTATGTTTCAAGGCAACTTAAGATACATGAGAAGAATTATCTAACCTATGATCTCGAATTAGAGGCGGTTGTATTTTCTTTGAAAATATGGAGACACTATTTGTATGGGGTCCATGTAGATGTTTTCACCGACCACAAAAGTCTTCAAAATGTGTTTAAGCCAAAAAGACTTGAATCTCCGACTAAGAAGGTGGTTAGAACTCTTGAAGGATTATGACATGAGTGTCCTTTACCACCCCAGAAAAGCTAGTGTTGTAGTAGATGCCCTTAGTAGATTGTCCATGGGTAGTGTGGCTCATATAGAAGATGAGAAGAATAGAATTAGGCTAATATCCTATGTGGGCACAGAGTTATGGGATAGGAAGATGTTTATTGGAACTCTAACCTCACACTGGGAGAGTTTACATCTTATCATATCCACTCGGTGCTTAGCCTCCATTCCCATAGAGTATTTAATTCATATTAACATTATTGTACTTGAGAGGACCCCAACATTAGGCCTACCGACCCAAAGTACATTACACAAGAAAGGGCCACCACCATTAGGTCTACCGAATCAAGGTACATTACATAGATAGCTCATTGAATCCTGAAGAAGGGCCACCACCATTAGGTCTACCGATACAAGGTTCATCATTTCACAAATGAAAGGGCTACCAACATTAGGTCTACCGATTCAAGATTTATCATCACATTAATGTCTAGGCTCATCATGAAAGGCTACCACCATTAGGTTTACCGGTTCAAGACATAGCCTAGAATACTTCATCAATCATTTATGAAAGGAATGATATTGGCCTATCGATTCATATTCATCAAGTCAAGAAACATTCATTAGTCAATTATGAAAAGAATGTCATAAGTCTATCGATTCATATTCATTAAGACAAGACGCATTCATTATACAAGAAGAGGATGCTTAAGCCTACCAATTCAAGGTTCAATAATCAACAATACTTTCATTCATTAAAGAAGAGGATGCCTAAGCCTACCAATTCAAGATATAACATCACATTATAGAAACCCTTCACATTCTATCATCATCATCATTCATGAGTGTTAATTGAGAATATGCTTTCAATAACAACACAATTACATTCTAAACATGATCATAGTTCTTTCATTGAGATCACACATATACTTTACATCACAATCATACATAGATCCTTCATGAAATTGCCTTCCAAGGCTATACATCAATCACAACCCAAACATCTAAGATACTACAATAGATAAGGGAATTAACATGATTCAATAACTAATTCAATATAAACATAAACAATTCAACATAATTTCATGATTCAATCAATTCCCAATCACAAATCACCACTTAGGATTTTCGGGGAAACATGGGTTTATAGAAGAAATTGACCATAATTCATCAATAATTCAACAATCCATCATAATTCATCATATAAAACCTTTTGAAAACGATTTGGAATTGAATCCGTGCATAGATTGAAAACTAGGATTTTTGGGGAAATTTGGAAACTTGAAAACATCTTTGAAGTTAGCTCCTTGAAAGAAACTAAGTCAAGGATGAGGACTACCATACCTTAAGGGAAGAATTCCACACGAAATTGAAGAAGAAAGCTCCTCCTTGTCCCCTAGACTTGACCTTCAACTTGCTCTTCAATGGAGTTTCTAGAGAGAGAACTTTTGGAGAGGTGGGTTTCTAATTTGAGTGTTTTGAAATAATGAAGTCTAAAAGGGAGTTTAACACTTTTAAAACCATTAAAATACTTTAATAACTTAATAATAACCGTCCCCCAACCTAACTAACCTTAAAATGAATTTACCAAATGACCCCTAGCTAGGCAGAGACTTGACAGCAAACACAGGAATGAGTCACGAACCACCACCCACGGACCGTGGGTGGGTCCACGAGCTGTGCTGGCAAGCCCTGGATTGGTTTTGTGGCTTTCAATTTGGGACCTTGACCCACGGAGGCCATCCATGGGGCGTGGATGGACCTACGGGGCGTAGGTCCCATTCGTGAGTCACCCTCAATTTGACAGCTTTTTGGTTTGTTGGGGTCTTGGGAGTTAGGCTTTAGGGTCCTCCTCAAGGACCCCTTGGTTGGTCCTTGGGGTGTCGTACCTTGACGTTTAACCCCTAAACCCCTCAACCTAAGCTCGGGAAGACATTAAACAACCTCAAACCCCATAACAAACTCAAACACACACTCGTTAGGCTTTAGTTTCACTTACTACTTTTCCGAGTCATTACAGTTAATCTATAAAGACTAAAGTACCTACTCTTAAAAAAGTAGAAAGGGCAAATGCCAATCTTCCATTCAAAATTTGATTGTACCTTTTCTTTTTACAAATAGAAATAGGAGACTTCCACTTAACAATTAACATGAAAGTGTTTAAATATTACATATAATTTCCTGACATTTGAATGTAATTTCTTTTAAGTCAACTCAACCACTCTAGGGTTAACCAGTTTCTCAGTAATGTCTTCATCAATCAAACATCGTCATATGTTATGATTTTATTTTGTTCCAACTTATTCGGATGCTCAATTGGAATTTGGAACATGCCATAGTTCCCATGTCAAAATAAAATTTAAGAGTATATCAATTATCCTAATCTATAATATAATATGATATGATACGATATCATCTGACCATGGTACTCTAATTGTCAGAGGATTATTACTCTCAATATTCTGCTTATATGTCTCCTTGTTGATTTTGAAAAAGCATTTCCCTTTACTATCTGGCCTACTATAGTCATATTTGTATAACCTACATAGCAAAGTTGAGGCATTACCCTGTACATGAGGAAAATAAAAGAAATTACAACATTATCTGCATAAGTTAGATGATTAATAGATGACCTTTTTTTCTCCATATAGAACCTAAAGTAATTGTGTTGAGCTAGGCTAAAATTATGTTTTCATGATCGACAAAATATAAAATAAGACCAGGTCTTTAATAGCTCTCGCGGAGGATCTAGTTTGTAGTAGTTCAAGTTACTACAATAAAAGATATATTTAGTGGCAATAAATTTTCCTTTTAGTGGCAATAGTGATATGGTACATAGTTTCAAGTTAGGCCTTTCTTCAATGTGGTCTCCTTTCCTAGATCTATCGATTCAGGCTCCCAATGAACATTTAGCGACCATTGGGTTAATGTTATTGCATCTAGAGTCGTTAGAGTCTTTAGTGACATTTAGATAAAGTGTTGGTTGTAAATATGAGTAATATTTATTAATGTTGCTAAATATAATATAGCATCAATTATGCTATTGCAGCTAAATCCTTTATTTGTTCTAGTGAGCTGATGAAATATATGTATGGTACATTATAAATGTATCGAATAGGACCAAATAGAAA
>JAJOOR010003183.1:0-82960 GCA_036250505.1 Solanum acaule | reverse complement strand
CAAAATTAGGGTTTCAAGATATGCAAGTGTTCATGGAGTTTTTGATCTTAAAATCATCAATTACCATCAATATTAACATAAATCATCTTTCGAAATACTTTCATGCAAGAGCCCAAGCTTAGAATTGAAATTAGGGTTTTTTGTGTTTTTGAAAAACTTTGAAATCACTTTGATTTGGCTCTTTGATTGAAAGGAGAATCAAAGATGAAATCCCCATACCTTATTGATTGAATGCCCAAGAAAATCCTCTTGAAAACTTGAAGAATTTGACCTAGAAACCATGAGTTCTTCACTTCTAATGGAGTCTTCCTTGAGAGAGTGTTTTGGAGAAGAGAGGTTCAACTTTTGGGGTTTTGAAAATAATAAACCCAAGATTTCTATAAAACATTTTTAATACACTTAAAATACTTAAAATAACCGTCTAGGGACTAATTAGGACGTGGGGTGAATTTACCAATTCACCCCTCACTTGGGCGAACCTGCCAGTGAAACAGGGGACCAATCGACGGCCACCATTGACGGACCGTCAATGCATTGATAGATCGTACCGGGTAATCCGTCGTTTGGGGCAGAGGCTCAACATTTGTGGGCTAAGCTCCCACGACTATGTATGGAGTCACGGCCCCTATTGAAGGGCCGTCACTCCATTGACGATCCATCAGTCCTGGGCGTCAATCCACACTATCTTGGGCAGCCTTTTTGCCAAGGTTTGGGTCTCCTCCAAGGACCCTTTGGTTGGTCCTTGGGGAGTCGTACCCAGATTTTATGACCCTATACCACCCCACCTAGGTACTAGGGTCACCCCCACTGAATTTAGACTCCATATAACACATAAACACATGCAAGAAACACTAGAACACACTAGCACGCAAACGACTAGTTTTCGAACGTCATGGACGTCTCTTGATATTTGACTTCCAAACTCAACTAAATTGACCTATTAACTCATTTTCTAACATTTATACAAGGTTATCAACTACTAACACGAATGTGAAGCTCTAATTGTCCTATTTCATTTTGAGGGGTGTTACAATATCCCCCACTTGGGAACATTCGCCTTCGCATGACACTTCAAACATTAAAGACTAGTGACTCTAGGACTAGCAGCCCATAACTAGAATGTAATATCATTACTACAACACACATCCAGGAGGAAACATCAACTCCACATAAAAAGCATTACAACCAAACTTTCATGCAAACTCAGGGAAGTAGGAATAACATCTACCACTCAATATGCACAAAACATTACCATCTTCTCATTTCTTTGGAGGAACTTCCTTCTCCATAGCATATCATGCTCATTACACCATTTATAGGCTTACCCTACAATTTCTCTCAAAAGCATAATCATGCAACATCAAGATCACATCAAGGCGTGTTCAACTAGGCATCTCATGGAGCAATTAAAAAAATTCTTCATAAATGCATATAAATCACGAGGGACATAATCATGAAAACTCATTTATTTATTTAAACAATAATTCAACTAAAATATGCACATCAAAAGGAGAATATGGAAACTCAATTCACATAAAACTCCAACATGCAACATGCTACTAAGAATTAGAATAGAAGGAAAATATAAGGTTATCAACAACCTTACTACTCAACTCATCATCCCCCACTTGGGGTAAACCCATCTAAGATTATCATCAACAACAAGGAAAATTGACTTACCTTCTTTTGTTCCCTTATCTTTGTTAGCTTGATGCATATAGAAATGGCTCTTCTTAGGAGCATTTGGATCCAGGTCATCATAAGCAATTTGATTGGTCTCTTTTCCTTTGGCCTTAAGTGTAGGGCAATCTCTCATCTTATAACCCTTATTCCCACATCCGAAGCATCCATTCTTACCAAAAAGACACTTGCCCAAATGTTTCTTTCCACAAGTAGTACACCTAGGCCTCTCAAAAGTAGAACCACCTCCATTTCCTTTTTGAGGTTTAGGGTTAGACACCCTATCATTGTTGACCATTGAAGAATCTTGGTTATAAAACCTCTTCTTAGACCTAGATTGGTTTTGTTCATCCGGCCTAGCCCTCTTCAAATCCCTATTCATCTTCCTAAGCTTTGTCTCCTCAATTTGTTGAGCATAAATCATGAGCCTAGAGATATCCATATCATGATGGAGCATGGCCGTACGACACTCTTCTTCAACCAAACCGGAAACCCCCATCACAAACTTATTCATTCTAGCCCTAGAATTTGCTACCAAGGTAGGAGCATACTTAGAAAGTTGGGTAAACTTGAGAGAGTATTCCTTCACACTCATATTCCTTTGACGTAGGTTCATGAACTCAACCAAATTTTGCTCTCTCAACTCTAAGGGGAAAAACCTATCAAGAAAGGCCATCTTAAAAACTCCCCAATCTATTGGGTCAGCCCCTAAGGGTATCTCATCCCTCCATTGCTCAAACCACACTTGAGCTACATTCTTGAGTTGGTAAGAAGCCAACTCCGCTTTCTCCCTAGGAGTCACTCACATTGCATCCACAATCTTAAACACCTCATCTATAAAGTTTTGTGGGTCCTCATCTACCTTAGAATCAAAGAAGGTAGGAGGGTTTATCCTTGTGAAATCCCTTAACGTTGAGGCCACGGTACTCTCAATAGCACTCACCCTAGGCCTCGCATCTCTATTTGCTTGAGTAGTCATGGCATGGGCCAGGGAAAGAAAAGCCTCTCTAATCTCGCCATTAGTCATATCCGGGGGAACCACCAGAACCACATTCTCTTGCCCACCTAAAGGAGCTTGGTCACCTTGTACTCCTTGGGGAGGAACTCCCCCATCTTCTATCTCCTCCTCCGCACTCCTTCGATTAGTCCTCGTATTCACATACTATAAATACAAGAGATAAATTAGGAAAAGGACACTTATAGACCAAACTCTAAGGCACGACATCAAGAATAATGAAAGAAAGTAAAACTTGTATCGTCCTATAGCCTTTCGCTCATAGATGTGTCGCGACTACACCAATGAACAAGACTATACTAGACATGGGTTTCAAGACTTTGAACCCTAAAAGAAATCTTTAAAACCTTATGCTCTGATACCAAGTTTGTAACGACCCGAGAGCACCCCCTAGCCGTTACATGCGTATTCGACCTCTCGGAGGTCTTATACAAGCCTTAGCATTCATTCATCACATAGATCATACAAATCACTAAAAATTTAAAACTTTTACTCAATAAACCATAAGACTTCAAGAATCATCCACATTAAAAACATCAATACGCAAGTGGAACTACTAAGTCTCTTTAGCCAATCTTAGACAAGAACTTAAAATGTACTAAGGGATACGACCCTTTGAAAATGAAATGAAACTTAAGTGTCTATTATAATGACTAAGAAACTTCTAAACATAGTCCTCAAATCTTGAGGACATACCAAAGACTTGGAAAAGTGAAGCAATCCAAGAAACTTCAAAGCACAACCTCCTCCTAGTTACCACAACCTACCCGTGTAGTAAAATAGAAGAAAGGGGTTAGTACAACACACGTACTAAGTAGGAGGATATGCAAAGCATGCTAAAAAGGACATTCGTTTGGAAGTATGCTTTCATGCCATTTTGATAAAATCGTATGAACATCAACATAATAAGCACTACACAAATCACAACCAACAATACAATGTCACATACGTCACAATGCATCATAACATACATAACCCATTTACCTTTACCTTCTTGCCTTGGATCTACACCTTGAGTAACCCTTAAGCAATACCTTTGTGCAATGTATGGGCAACATCCCATACCATCACCCACACTAAGGCACCACCTTAAGATCACACAAACTACACTTACCATGCATACCTCAACGTTCACCACTTAATCACCTAAGACATATAAGAACATAAGACAACAAGTCATTTCATAAAATTAGAACACTCATCGAATGTCATCCCATGACTTACCTAAGTAAGACATGGTGAAGCAGCCCATACTACCTCTCCATACCACACCTAAGTTATCCTTAAGGCTAAACAAGACAAGCTTCATTCACATCTCCCTAAATCGACCATTCAACTTAACACATTTAGACGACTTCCTACATTAATTACATAAGATCATCACATACATTCAATTCAACATAAGCACTTGCAATCAATTCATTATGACTCACTTTCACATTAGTATACTCAAAACCAACACTTTCATTAGTTAGCGCAATAAGACTCATTCAACATTATCATTACTAAGCCACACCAAGATCTCCCTTAAATGACTACTTGTGCAATGTCTAGATGTTGTCCCATTCCACCACCTATCCTAAGTAGTACACCTTTAAGAGATCCTAGTTCATTAATTCATTAATCTGGGGGAGAGCCTTAACCAACATAGACCATGGAGCTTGAAATGGAATCCTGGTAGTACCCTTACCAGATGAGGGATCCCCACTTGCCTAAGGTAGGGTCATTCTTTTAGCCTTTTCATGGTAGAGACCACTAGCTAGTCCTATGTGGTCACATAGTTAAGGGATAGATGGATTGCTTCTAGATACCCACATCTCAACTAACGAAGGGGCACCCATCTTAAGAGTTGCTACTAAATACTCACATCTCAACTAACAAATATGTATCTACCCATCTTCATATCATGTCGGTGCTAGACATTGATCCCCCACGGAGTAGGACATTCTTTTCATTCATTCATTTAGGGATAAGGATTGATACTAACTACTCTCATCTCAACTCACAAAGGAGCACCCATCCTATCCCAAAATTCATTCATTAAGGGAAGCTCTTGGGATAAGGATTGCTACTAAGTACTCTCATCTCAATTAACGAAGAAGCACCCGTCCTAACCCCACATTCATTCATCTAGGGATAAGGATTGCTACTAAGTACTCTCATCTCAACTCACGAAGGAGCACCCATCCTAACTCAACATTCCATCATTCATTCATTTAGGGATAAGGATTGCTACTAATTACTCTCATCTCAACTAACGAAGGAGCACTCATCCTAACCCAACATTCATTCAAGGAAGCTCTTGGATTCAAAGATGAGAAAACCTTTCATCTAGGAACCCCATTCATTTAAAGGAGTACTTTATGAGACTATCCTTACAATAGACCCAACTTTCATTCATTAGCATTAACTCCCATTCTTTTCATTCATTCTCACATTCTTTCATTCATTCTTCACTAGGTGTGAGAGTAGGTAAACATAGTCTACCCTAACGTGACCTTCATAATAAGTCATTCAAAGAAGACAACAACCAAGCATGACACATGAAGTATCTACACAAGGTCATCGTTCATACTCTTAGAGCATACACAATTTCACATCATATCACGTTGCCTTCACATAATCAACATTACTCTAAACAATAATCATCCAACTTTGCCTACAAGGCCATGATAACAACATGCTTATAAAGTAAACGCCTCCCCACTTTCAAACGGATCAATCCTCACAATTTTAACATCTACCTCATATATATAAAATACTAGAATCAATAATCTATTCACAACTTCACCATCGTTATCATAAACCTTAGGTCATAATTGCCCATTCAAGGCCAAAATCCAATCCAACACAATTGACCATCAATTCCTAAAAATTCAATATAGAACAATACATAAATCAATAGCTCATAAAAATCTACACATTAATATCACATCATTAGCTCATAATCAATAGACCCACTTTAGATCCAAAATTAGGGTTTCAAGATATGCAAGTGTTCATGGAGTTTTTGATCTTAAAATCATCAATTACCATCAATATTAACATAAATCATCTTTCGAAATACTTTCATGCAAGAGCCCAAGCTTAGAATTGAAATTAGGGTTTTTTGTGTTTTTGAAAAACTTTGAAATCACTTTGATTTGGCTCTTTGATTGAAAGGAGAATCAAAGATGAAATCCCCATACCTTATTGATTGAATGCCCAAGAAAATCCTCTTGAAAACTTGAAGAATTTGACCTAGAAACCATGAGTTCTTCACTTCTAATGGAGTCTTCCTTGAGAGAGTGTTTTGGAGAAGAGAGGTTCAACTTTTGGGGTTTTGAAAATAATGAACCCAAGATTTCTATAAAACATTTTTAATACACTTAAAATACCTAAAGATACTTAAAATAACCGTCTAGGGACTAATTAGGACGTGGGGTGAATTTACCAATTCACCCCTCACTTGGGCGAACCTGCCAGTGAAACAGGGGACCAATCGACGGCCACCATTGACAGACCATACTGGTAGTCCGTCGTTTGGGGTATAGGCTCAAAATTTGGGGGCTAAGCTCCCACGACTAAGTGTGGAGTCACGCCCCCTATTGACGGGCCGTCACTCCATTGACGATCCTTCAGTTCTGGGCGTCAATTCACACTTCCTTGGGCAGCCTTCTTTCCATGGTTTGGGTCCTTTCCAAGGACCCTTAGGTTGGTCCTTAGGGAGTCATACCCGGACGTTATGATCCTATACCACCCCACGTAGGTACTAGGGTCACCCCCACTGAATTTAGACTCCATACAACACATAAAAACATGCAAGACACACTAGAACACACTAGCATGCAAACTACTAGTTTCGAACGTCATGGACGTCTCTTGATGTTTGACTTCCAAACTCAACTAAACTGACCTATAAACTCATTTTCAAACATTTATACAAGTTTATCAACTACTAACACGCATGTGAAGCTCTAAATGTCCTATTTCAGTTTGAGGGGTTTTACATTACAGGAATCTTATCATCACATTAGGACCAATTTCTAAGACAACCCCAAGTCATAATTGTGCAATGTGCAAGTAGCATCCCATACTACTACGCACACTAAGTACCACTTTGAAGTCACCATAGACAAGGTAGATGCATATACAATAGTCATGACAAGGAAGTAACTCATAATACAATCGAAGTATATTATGCATCTTTACATTTAAGCATATAAGAATTTAACTGTAAACATTCTTCATTAACACATCTTCACAAGAGCCCATTCACTTATTAACATCATAAGGAACACTCCGTAACCTCTCTCAAATGGCTACTTGTGTTATGCATAATAGATGGCGTCCCATTCCACCATCTACATTAAGTAGTGCATCCTTAAGAAGCCATGGTTCATCAACATTCTTTGTGGGGGTAAGCCTTAACCGACATTGACCATGTGAGCTTGACATGGAATCCCGGTGTCACCCTCACCGGATAAAGGGATTCCTACTTGCCTAAGGTAGGACCATCGTTTGTTTAGCCTTAAGTAGATCCACTAGCTACACCTATGTGGGCACAAAGTTATGGGATAAGGAGATTTCTACTAGATAACCCGCCTCAACTCACGGATGAGCATCCATCTCAAGAGATTGATACTAGATACCCCACCTCAATTCATAATTGAGCATCTACCCCAATTACCCATGGAGTACGTTACCTTCATTACATTAGTTCATTTTGGGATAAGGGATTCATACTAGATACTTTGCCTCAACTCCCGGATGAGCATACATCCCAAACCCAACATTCCCAAAAATGGTATATAGGGATTGTTACTAGATACCCCGCCTCAACTAACGGATGAGTATCCATCCCATCCCACATTCATTCATTAAAAATCTCATAGATTCAAAGATGAGAATATCCTTCAAACTAAGAACCCCCTTTTTGTGAGAAAGTCCTTTCACAACAAGTCTTTTCATTCATTAGAGTACAATTGAGAATAACCTTTCAATAGACTCAACATTCATTAACTTTAACATTAACGTCATTCATTCTTCAATGTGTGTGTATGTGAGAATAGCCTTTCACATAATCACCATCATTCACAAGTGTTAATAGAGGGATAACATTCAACCCTAACACAAGTATCTTCTAAACATGATCATATTTCATGCGCTTAAATCACATACATGCTTCACGTCACATTAATATATATAAACCACTTTGAACATACTTCAATTACTCACAATATGCCTTCAAGGCTATGATCACAATATACATAGTAAGTAAACAGCTCCACCTTTCAAGTGGATCAACAATTCACACACAATTCTATTCACAAGTAATATAACTGTAACATGCCCTTTCAAGGCCATGCTCGCAAGTCATCAACAAACCTTCAATTTAATGTAACCAAAACATACATAATGGTGCAAATCACAATCCCAAAGCATTTTAGACAAGTTTCATTCATAATCATCAAAACCCACTTCATAAAACTACATTTTAGGAGTTGAAGGAAAATAATGGGTTCATGGAGTATTTTCATCATAAAACATCAATTAAACATCAACCAAAACCATATATGCCATTATAAACCGTTTGAAATCATTTGGTAAAAGAACCCATGAGATTGAGTAAAACCCTAGATTTTTCATACTTTGAAACACATTGGATTTGGTTTCTTGAATGGAAAACAAGACATGGATCAAGACCACCATACCTATACTAAGATTCTCCAAGAAATTTGAGGAAGAACCACCTTGAAATCACCAAAGCCTAGCTTTCAGCTCTTCTTCTTCTTCTTCCCTTGAGCTAGAGAGAGAACTATTGAGAGAGGAAGAATTTCTTTTGATTCTAATTGGAATGACTTAAAATGAAGGAATTTAGGTCTTACAATGTTATATAGTTTCTAGGAAAAGAATGGAATAGTGTAGGGCCATTTTTGGAAAAGAACTAAGGACCCCCAAAGTCTTAACTTAAAATTTCAACCCTTGCCCATTTTAGTTCGCCCATTGGACACTTGGGCTCACCCAGTGATCTAGGTGACTCTCCAAGTGCACCCTTGGTCTGCCCTTTGTTCCAGTGAGGTCACTAAGTGGACTGGTCATTGGGAAATAGGAGGGGAGAAGGGCGACAGGCCAAGCTAGTTGGCGATCATGCACCTTGTTCGCTCTTTGGAATCTTTGGCTTGCCAAGTGCACTAAGCGATTAGACAAATGCACACTTGGTTTGCCCAATTTACCAGTAGGCTCACTATGTGGTCATTGGGTGGCTCGCCCATCCCATTGGGCAACCAAATAGCCCCATCACCAAAAGGCCCACCAAGAACAAGTCTTCTTTCACCCTATCTTGCTCAAAGAAGTTCTAAAAAATTCTAAACATCCTCCTCAAGTCAAATTGTAACACCCCGGAAACAAGTAGACCAAACTAGGGCCATAAGCTAGGGTTCTAAGACTTGATGTATGGGAAATAGAGTTGTAGATGAGACTTATGTGTTTAGAATGAGGAGTTTAATGGATTAACATCAATATATGTAGTAGAAATAGTAGCTTAAATGACCTTTAAGATTTTGGTTGTGCCTGGGAAGGGCAACAACCAAAGCAAAAGGGCAAGCCTAAGGCAAAGGGCCAAGGCTGCCCAACCTTGGCAGCTACTGCCCAAGAGTTCATGACCACCTTCACGACTAGTGGTGTGGACCACGGTCCATGAAGGGGTCCTTGGAGATTCCTTATACACTTGGGAGTCCAAGCCAAGAGGCCAAGACACTGCCGCAAGTTCACAAGGCACTTCACGAGCTGTTTGCTTGACCACGGCCCGTCAAAGTACCCGTGAAGATGCCTTAGTGTTTTAGGGTGTTTTAGTGTCTTGGAAAGTATCGGGAATTACTGGTAAAGGTACCACAAGCACCACAATGGACCGTGGTGCCCTCCAAGGACCGTCCAAGTGGCCGTGGTGCCTGCGAAGGGGCGGCCAAGTCGAGGGACAGTTAGGTAAAATCATATTTGACAAGGTTTAAGTGGGGCTCATTTTTTATGTCTTTTATTCACATATTTAGACTATTTTAAGTCCTTAGACCCAAAGTTTAAGTCACTTTACATCAGACTCAATTCAAAACCGCAAGTCACTCCTCTCTAAGAAGAATCTACATTGAAGAAGAAGCTAGGGTTGAAACTAAGGTCAAGAACAAAGGCTCTATTGCTTAAGGCTTATGCTAGGTCTTTGCTTAAGTTATGTTTAGTTCTTCATATATGGGTTCTTCCACCAATAGAGTCCCCTAGAATTTCCCCTAATTTATGAAGAAGAACCCCAATGAAGCTAGGGTTACTTCCAATGTATGGGTCTTAGGTGGGTATGATTCCAAACGGTTGGATACTACTCATATATGATTATTTTAGTGTTGATTCATGATATTATGAAGAATTTATGTGAATTCCTTGATTAACCCTAGTTTTAAAGTATGTGGTTTTATGTTTTTTGATGAGTTATTGATGGTTCTTGATAGATTCTCTAGGATTGTCACCATGAATAGACCCTATCTAAGAATGGAAATATGAAAGCATCAATTAAACTAGACTTATGCATGTATGATATAATATGAATAGATATGATTAAGAATTGGAATTTTGATGAATTATACCTAGAATTGCCTGTGACTAAGGCTAGTGACTAGTATGTATTATGATCTAGAGTAGTATGATGATTGTGGAGTAAAGCTGGAATGTAGGGCTTGAAGTCATAATATTGATCACTAGGGCTTAAAGAGTAAGTCTAATATGACTAACTAGCTTGCATACAATTGGTACTAAATATAGGCTCTTACCCACATGACTTACTTAGAACTATATGAATACAAGTATGTAGAATGTGAGAGGTATTCTCACATAGAATGGTTCTAGATTGAAAGGCTAATCAACTAAAATGAATCATGCGTGTTAGAATAGAATAACTTGTAGTTGAACCTTATGATTCCTTCATGTATAATTGAATTATATAGCTTGGGATAGTAGGTCTTATGGTAGTTTGGGATGGTAGATATCATGGTAGCTTGGGATGGTAGATCTCATGGTAGCTTGGGATGGCAGATCCCATGGCATCATGGGATTGATGAATTATGCTCTCCTAAGGTTAGCTTGAATTAGCATTGGTAGGATGCTTTTCATGGTAGCTTGTATTAGTATAGGCATGTAGCCTAGGATCGAGGATCTATACCCTCCTATGGGTAGCTTGAACTAGCATTGTTATAATGCCTTCATGGTAGCTTGACTTAGTAAGGCCAACACCACTTTATGGTAGCTTAGGATTGAGACACCATAATCTCCTAAGGATAGCTTAGGGTAGAGGATTCATACTCCCCTAAGGATAGCTTGCATCTTATTGAATTGTTTCTTAGTGGCTAGGTTGGTGTACATGTATCCTTCCTAGGATAGCTTTGATTGCATGGCAAGGTGTTTTCCATGGTAGTTAGCGAGCATGGTAGTATGCTATTCTTTGATAGTCTAGAATGATAAATAGTTAGCATGGAGTAAGCTAGCCTAAAGGAGTACTTAGTGTGAGTGGTAGAATGGAATGTCATTCATACATGGCACAAGTATGACTTGAAGCTACTTATGAAGTGTCCTCCTATGTGATGTATGCCTAGCTTTGATTGTTGCTATAATTGCCTTCCATTATATGATTGACTTAAGAAGATAGTTCCTTGTCAATATGAAAGTAGGTCAATAAATACACCTAGGAATGATAAATATGAATATGGTGACTTCAAGGATCTGCTTAGTGTGTATGGCATTATGGGATGCCCCATATGCATTGCACAAGTGTGCATTGAGGTTACTTAGGGGTATAGTGATCTTATGAAATTAAAACCTAGGTCTTGACTATGAAGGTGGACTATTACCAAGAATGACCAAAGAGAGGTACTTAGCTTGGATAGCATTATGGGAAGCTATCTTTGCCTTACTCAAGTATGCTTGGAGGTGGCTTATGAAGTAGTTCTCTAGAATATGAAAGACTAATGGTTGAGCTATGATGTTATAAGTGTCTTATGTTGACTTGTGATGATATGATGCTTATGTTGGAGTTTATGTTATGATTATGTCTTATGTTGACTAACCATTTTGAGATGTTTTATGTTGGTATGTCAGCTTTCATACTTGGTACATTTTGTACTAACGCATATTGCCTACAGTCTAATCAAATGTATGGTGTTGGTAGATAGAGTTGCTTGGAGGCTAAGTTCATAAGTGCAAGAAGATTGAAGAAGGTGAGTCCTCATAGCTTTGAGGACAAACCCCTTTTGTTTCTTTATGTCTTTTCTTATGTTTTAGACTACGTGGGCTGCATCCCAAGACTTTTATTCCTGTTATTCATAGATGGTTTGAGACAAATATGTTAGAAAGACTTCCATTTTTATGAAATGTTTTTGGTATTATGCTTTAAAGAAAGTTTTAAATTCTCCTTACTTATCTACGATCATATGATATGATAATGCTAAGGGGTTGTATGCGACCCCTTTGGGGTCAAGTATGCCGTGTTACGATTAGGGGGTGCTCGCGGGTCGTGACAAACTTAGTATCAGAGCATAACGTTTTGAGATAAGTTTTTGGATGTCTCAAACCACGTCTAAGTAGAGTCTTTTTCATGTGTGTGAGTTGCGACACATTTATGAGTAGAAGGTTATTGGATGCTTAGGAAAAATCTTACTTCTTCATTCTCCAAGTCGTGCCATAGATCTATAAGCTCACTCTCTTATCTCTTATTCGACGGTCTTTATAATGTGGCTATTGGAAGGGCCTATGCTCAGCTATTTTGGCTTTTAGTGGTGAGACCTCGGGAGTCTCCCCTGTCCGTTCTTAGAAGTAGTGACTCTGGTAGTCAGATCATCAACAGTGGTTTTGATGGTGGTCAGTGCGGTCAAGATGGCACTATCAATCATCACTAGGACTGATCTTTCTAATCTAGTCAATCTCGCATCTGCTGAATAGGCCAGCTACCCCATCTTTAGGATCATAACCTGGGTAATCCTGGTAGGCTGGGAGGAGGACAAAGCACCTGGGACCTGTGAGGAAGAGGAAAGAGCAGATGTACCTGAGGGCTCTGAGGTTGGAGTGTGGGAAGGTGCTTCTGCTGGTTGTGACTCAATGTTGACCTCTGGTTAAGTGTCTGCTGGAGTAGCTTTCCTCCTGTCAGCCTCCTCTCGTGTGAATTCGGCTTCTATATGCCGAATGTCAGTGGAGGAAGACAGGGTGATCTCAACATCACTAGCAGGATCCCTGGGTACTCTGGCATGCTGACATAATTTAGTGATAAGAACTGGGAATGGCAGTGATGTCTGCATCTTTTTGGCCCTCACAGCCATCTCTTGTGAAATTAGCAATCCCAAGTCGATCCACCTCCTACACATGATAGACCCAAGGCAATCCGCCTTTGGATAATGAAGAATGAACTCATCCTGGGACGACATGATAGTGTTGCTAATGATATCGAACTAGTACCGGGAGGCAATGTTCATATCCCTTTTCTCAGTGGGGGCTCCCGCATCCAACCACTTAGAGGCGATGTTAGAGATCTTCGGGGCCAACCAACCTTTCAAATCGTCAAGATATAGACAAATAGGCAAACCCTAGTAGGGCATTACCGAGTGTAGCGGTCATCCCAAGATGGCATTGATGTGCTTGTTGTGACACTCTACCTCCTTGCCTCTAACCATAATAGACTACTCTGGTCGAAAGTCACTAGCCTTCTTATTTTTGGGGACCAGCTCCCCATAAACTAAGTAGAATTCTCGGACCCAGGAAGGTATGTAAGTACCCCGTGGTCTCATAAACTGCTCAAACGTATGATACCTAAGCATGTCAAGCACCTCAACATGCTTACCATCCAAACCTTCCACAAATAGTAATTTTTCTTCGAGAATGGTGCGTAAACCATCGCCTTTCAATTTTTTCAATAATCTTAGTGAAGGTGGAACAATGGGAAGTGCAGTAGCCACTGGAGGTGGTGTTGGAGTTGGCAATGGTTCAGTAATCGGCGGAGTGGCAGCTAAGGGGGTACTGGCAGCTGTGGACTGAGACCTGGCACAGAGTGCTCTCCTTCAGTCAATCATAGGTAGTTCATCCTCTAGGTCAACAAAATCTGGCTCAATATCCATTTCTTTCCTTGCTATATGCTTTTTCCTTTTTTCATTTATCTCCCGGTGGGAGATCTTGCTTTCTTTTATGTGAAGAACGTGATCCTCCTTCATTTATGTTAATTCCCTTTGTCATTTTCTGAGCGGACTCATTTAAATTGGTGCGTACCATATCTGCAAAAGATCAAGAAGAATCTCAAATGCAAGCACAGAGAAGTTAATGCAAAAAGACTCATTGATCTGGTCGACACCAAAACAAGCTCGCCGAAGGGATTGGCTTAACAATGAGGAGAGGTCGGTGATAGGTAGGATCATTTGGTGAATCACCAACTACTTTTGGTGAGAAGGATATGTCCGCCGAAAGTTACAGTGCAACAGGGTTCCAGGGATGCATATTAAGGCGATATAAAGACTTTCGGCGAGTCGTTTAATGCCTTTAGCCCACTCAGACTTCTCCCCAAAACTTACAGGTTCAAAGATCAATCAAGCACTAAATATTTTGTGAGACAGGGACATTAGGCGAAGCGCAGAGTCGTTCGGCTAGCTCGACTTAGCTCGCCAATTGCCCCACGTGCCTATTTTCAACCCATCTTCTCGAATTCAATCTCCCAATCCCTTAAATTCAAATCAAATCATGCACTCATGAAATTATATTAACCGTCCAGTTCCTAGTCTTTCAGCGACGTTAGTCATGTCGCCGATCATATTGGCGATACACTGAATGTATTCTTACCTCGCTGGGTTTTACAAGATATCTCTTATCTTGGGGTCCCAATGGCGGATTTAATCGAATGCATCAATCATGTCGGCGATTCACTAGCTGGATCCTGAGTTCACCAACTTGTACTTTTTCAACACTTCCCTCATTTACCTGCACCACTAACACACCATTTATTCTAACAAAACAATTTAAAGCAATAAAGCCTTGGGTTGCATCCCAAGAAGCACCTTATGTAACGTTGTGGCTCGATGCAAGTCCTTATTCAATCTCTCTTATTGGGGTTGATCCCAACATTACTAGGCAACCCCAATAGGTCATTTGAGTCGAGAGGAGGTACTGCAAAACTCAAGAGTGACCTAATCTGCTGGATCGATCTAGAGTGAGAACCAACCATATGGTTTAACACTTCAACATTCTCATGTATGTCATTAATCAACCGGTCTTGTTCAGTGACCTTTTGGAGAATGATTCGCAGTGTATCCTCAACACGGTTGTATTCATTGCCTCTAGACTTCCTCCGCTTATAAGGAGGTATGTATTTGCCCAGACTTGTGCACTGGTTTTCCACCTCTGATACCTTAGTGGCCAAGTTGTGCATCTGAGTTACCAGCACAGTTAACCTGAAGTCACCCTCGACTTCTTTATTCAACTCAGCTGACTTGGCACCACTTCTTTCAACCATTCTTAGGGGCCTGCATACAAGCAAAAACTCAAAGAAAAACTAAACTAAGAGTAAAGTTAGTAAGCTACAACTAAGAAGAATAGAAAACTCTATTAAACTAAAAATTCTCAAGTAACACCTTTACCCGGCAGCGGTGCCATTTTGATGCTTATCGTGACCAACGACACTATCCTACGGTATGAGTGTCTATGATCATCGATATTATAGCAACCCAACCAAGGGTTGGGGTCGTGTCCGAAAGGAGCGATTTTGAGAATCAATAGCTAATGAGAATTTTGTTCAAATAAATCGTAGCTAAAGACATTTTCGAAAAAAGAAATTATAAATTAAAGGGGGTGACACAAAAGTGTAAAATATCAAAGGGGGTTTTGTAACAAGTAATAAAACAACAAAATAAACAAGAAGATCAAGTATGGGGAAAGGTTCTTGGGGTGTGACCGCAATACAAGTTAAGATAAATAGTTGGGTACAAGCTTTTGATAAGAAATTTGCAAGATAATAGTGACTAGGCTAAGCTTTAGATGGAAATAAGTTCTCTCGGGCAGCTTACCCCGTTTCAAATGCGTTCCTTTTGAACATTGCCGCATGAAGACCAGCCTACGCCTTACCCCATTCACTCTGTTGAGCTGAATGTTAGGATATGGGATTTGGGCTCACCCTTTTGGGTTGAGCCTCATATCGACCCACTCCTTAATTCATCTGTCTAGTTGTCTTGGTTTCGCGTCCTCCCTCTTGGGCAAGCCAAAAACACATGGGTAGATTTGTATTTGCAACTACAAACCCATTAGATTAAACCACAACCACCAGGTGAAATCACCATTAAAATACATCTAACCTATCAGAAAGCAAAACCCAATAAGAATATCAACCTATATTTGCTAAATCACACCCCAAGAATGGGGTTTTTAGCCACACATCAAGAAATAAAAAAATACACCTAACACGATACTAAAATCAAATGGTTATTAGAAATTAGACCTTGATATACGTAAAGGAAGAAGAATAGAGAAGACCCACTTCTACCTTGGGGAAGATGAAACCCTTCTTTCTTCAAGTCTCCTCAAAACCCTCTCCAAACTTGAGAGAAAAAATATAGAAAGTACTATAGAATAATAATAATTTTACTCTAAAATGTTCCACACCAAGACTACTAATCTAACTAGTATTTATAGTTTTCACAGACTATTCTGCGGGGGATTATTCGGTGACGTTAGTCGAGTTCACCGACTGACTCAGGGACTCGTCCTTCTTCAGTTTCATCTTTGTTTCATGCTTGCCTTCAGTGTCTTCACGTTCTGAACCATTGGGCGGTATAGTACTGTTTCACGAAACTATTCGACAAAGCGCCGATTGCTCCTTTCATCACCTTTTGATCCACTTCCTTTAGGACTTTGCAATACGGAACATAGGGCAAAGTGTGTCCCTTCGGCTATTAGCCAAGCGGACTCGATGATCCTCAGGTCTTTATTTCTTCGTTCTTTTCAGCCCTTTTTGTTCCTTTTTACGCCTAAGTGTCCATGCTTCCACTAAAACTTCAAATACCTGAAACTTAAGCATTTTAATCAGGTATTGTGATAAAACAATCATTCAAGGACACTTTTTCTATTAAAATAAAGCCCCAAAGGAGTCCAATTTCTGGACTCATTAAGGATTCATGCTCCCCTAAGGATAGCTTGCATCTTATTGAATGGTTGCATTGTGGCTAGGTTGGTGTGCTTGTATCCTTCCTAGGATAGCTTGGATTGCATGGCAAGGTGTTTTCCATGGTAGTTAGGTCTAGCATGGTAGTATGCTATTATTTGATAGTCTAGAATGATCAATAGTTTGCATGGAGTAAGCTAACCTAAAGGAGTACTTAGTGTGAGTGGTAGTATGGGATGCCATTCATACATGGCACATGTATGACTTGAAGCTACTTATGAAGTGTCCTCGTATGTGATGTATGCCTAGCTTGGATTATTGCTATATTTGCCTCCCATGATATGATTGACTTAAGATGATAATTCCATGTTAATATTAAAATAGGTCAGTAACGACACCTAGAAATGATAAATATGAATATGGTAAATTCAAGGATATGCTTAGTATGTGTGGTATTATGGGATGCCCAACATGCATTGCACAAGTGCGCCTTGAGGTTACTTAGGGGTATGGTGCTCTTATGAAATGAAAACCTAGGTCTTGACTATGAAGGTGGATTATGAGCAAGAATGACCGCAGAGAGGTACTTAGCTTAGATAGTATTATGGAATGATATCCTTACCTTGCACAAGCATGCTTGGAGGTGACTTGTGAAGTAGTTCTGTATAATATGAAAGACTAACGGTTGAGGTATGAAGTTATAAGTGTCTTATGTTGACTTGTGATGATATGATGCTTATGTTGGAGTTTATGTTATCATTGTGTTATTATCTCTTATGATTATGTCTTACGTTGACAAACCATTTTGAGATGACTTATATTGGTATGTCAGCTTTCATACTTGGTACATTTTGTACTAATGCATATTGCCTACAGTCTAATCAAATGTAGGGTGTTGGGAGATTGAGTTGCTTGGAGGCTAAGTTCTTAAGTGCAAGAAGATTGAAGGTGGTAAGTCCTCGTAGCTTCTAGGACAAACCCCTTTGGTTTCATTTATGTCTTTTCTTATGTTTTAGACTTTATGTGGGCTGCATCCCAAGACTATTATTCATGTTCTTCGTAGATGGTTTGAGACAATGATGTTAGAAAGACTTACGCTTTTATGAAATGTTTTCTGTATTATGCTTTAAAGAAAGTTTTAAACTCTTCCTACTTTTCTACGATCTTATGATATGATAATTATAATAGCTTGTATGCGACCCCTTCGGGGTCGAGTATGACTTGTAACGACTAGGGGGTGCTCTAGTATCGTGACAAACTTGGTATCGAAGCATAAGGTTTGGGATAAGTTTTTGGATGTCTCAAACCATGTCTAAGTAGAGTCTTATTCATGGGTGTGAGTCGGGAAACGTTTATGAATAGAAGGCTATTGGATGCTTAGGAAAAATATCACTTCTTCAATCTCCAAGTCGTGCCATAGATCTATAAGCTCTCTTTCTTATCCCTTATCCGACGGTCTTTAGGATGTGACTATTGGAAGGGTTTATGCTACAAGGTGCGAGGGAGGAAGGTTGGCTGAGATGGCTATTATGGCTATGTGACTTGATAGAGTTGGGATGATATATTGTGATATTGTCTTTCATATGAATGGGTTGCTTTACGGTTATGTGTGTTGTTGGTAGAAGGTCATGATGAGTTTTGAGGTATGTTGTTAGATTGGTGGAATAGGTTGATTAAGTAATGCCTAGGTGAGTTGATTGAATAAAATCATCTAAGAAGGGTAGAAGTGTAATTCACCTTGGTATAGAATCATCTTGTGTGACGAAAGTGAAAGATTAGTGTTGCTTGAAAGAGTTTGTATAGGTTTGCTCCCAAGGGGGAGATAATGTGCATAGATAGCAAGGTTGTTGAGTGTCCTTGATGTTCATGAATTAAGGTGACTAGAAATTTTCACCTTGAGAAATGTATTGAGTAAGAGAAGTTTAATTCCGGTTAGTTAGACTCATGTGAGATATTTAGAGATGTAAGTAAGGTTGCTTGTAAGCTATAGTTGCTTAGTGAGAACCTCACTAATTTAGAAGTACCGGTAGAGGTCTTAGACCAGCAGGTTAAGAAATAGGAAATCAAGGAAGTTGTTAGATGAAGTAGCATGGAGTGTTCTTTAGTATGGAATTTGGTTAAGAGTGTTAATTGGGAGGCCAAGGGCCAATGAGATATCCCAATGTCCTCATCCTTTTCCCTTTTACTCCTATTCAAACTTGAGATGATAGGTTCCTCTTGATTTTCTTTTATGTCAAGTCATGTGTGAATAGTATGGTTCCATGATTTTCTTATGCGATATATGTTCATGAAGATGTGTAGATCTTGTTAGAAATGATATAATTGTATTGTGTTGCCTCATGTTGTAGCCTCTTTGGGCCAATCACATGTTAGGCTCCAAGAACTGTGTGTTGAGCATGTTGTAGCTAGGAGATGGTAGTTCCACTTGAAAATGAATAGATAAATAATTTCATGCATTTTGGGTTGGTAGATGTAGTTACCACTCCCTTGTATTGCATTAAGTATTTTTAGCTTGGAATTAGAGTTTCCTTGTTTGGTTGTGTGCATATAGATGTAGTGCATGCATGATGGGCTGCTAGTCTAGAGTTGTTTCCTCTAAGAAGTGTTTAGATAGGTCATTAGCGGACGAATGTTCCAAAGGGGGAGATATTGTAACAACCCAAAAACTAGTGGACCAAACTAGGGCCAGAAGCTAGAATTCTAAGACTTGATGTATGGGAAATAGAGTTGTAGATGAGACTTTATGTATTTAGAATGAGGACTTTAATGGTTGAACATGAAGATATGTATTATACCTAGTAGCCTAGATGACCTTTAAGAGTTTGGTTGTGCATGGGAAGGGCAACTACCAAGGCAAAAGGAAAAGCCTAAGCCAAAGGGCCATGGCTGCCCAACCTTGGCAGCTACTTCCCAAGGGTTCACGACCACCTTCACGACCAGTTGTGTGGACCATGGTCCATGAAGTGGTCCTTGGAGATGCCTTACACACTTGGGAGGCCAGGCCATGTGGCCAAGACACTGCCCGAAGTTCACGAGTCGTTTGCTTGACCACGGCCCGTCAAAGTGCCCATGAAGATGTCTTAGTGTTTTAGGGTGTTCTAGGGTCTTGGCAAGTTGGGGGAGCTACTTGTCAAGGAACCACGGACACCATCACAAAACGTGGTTCCCTTGAAGGACCGTCCAAGTGGTCGTGGTGCGTGGGACGGGGCAGCCAAATTAAGGGACATTTGGGTAAAATCCTATTCGACTAGGTTTAAGTGGGGTTCATTTTGTATGTATTTTATTCACATATTTAGACTATTTTAAGTCCTTAACCCCCAAGTTTAAGTCACTTTACATTAGACTTAATTCAAAACCCCAAATCACTCCTCTTAGAAATATTTCTCTCTCTAAGAAGAACCTCCATTGAAGAAGAAGCTAGGGTTGAAACTAAGGTCAACAACAAAAGCTCCATTGATAAAGGCTTGTGCAAGGGCTTTATTTAAGGTATGTTTATCTCTTCATCTATGGATTCTTCCACTCATAGAGTCCCTTAGAATTTCCCTTAATTTATGAAGAAGAACCCCAATGAAGGTAGGGTAACTTCCAATGTATGGTCTTTAGGTGGGTATGATTCCATATGGTTGGATACGACTCACATATGATTATTTTAATTTTGATTCATGATATTCTGAAGAATTTATGTGAAATCCTTGAATATCCCTGGTTTTCAAGTATGCGGGTTTATGTCTTTTGATGAGGAATTGATGGTTCTTGATATATTCTCTAGGATTGTCACCATGAATAGAACCTATCTAAGAATGGGAATATGAAATCATGAATTGAACTAGACTTATGCATGTATGATAGAATATGAATAGAAATGATTAAGAATTGGGACTTTTGATGAATTATGCCTAGAATTGCATATGACTAAGGCTACTAACTAGTATGTATTGTGATCTAGACTGGTATGATGATTCTGGAGTAAAGCTTGAATGTAGGGCTTGAAGTCATAATGTTGATCACTAGGGCTTAAAAAGTTACTCTAATATGATAAACTAGCTTGCATAGAATTGGTACTTAATATTGATAGAGTTATGGTGGAAAGCTCTTACCCACATGACTTACTTAGAACTATATGAATGCAAGTATGTAGAATGTGAAAGGTATTCTCGCATAGAATGGTTCTAGATTGAAAGGCTAATCACCAAAAATGAATCATGCTTGTTAGAATAGAATATCTTGAAGTTGAACCTTATGATTCCTTCGTGTATAATTGAATTATGTAACTTGGGATGGTAGGTCTCATGGTGTCTTGGGATGGTAGATTTCATGGTATCTTGGGATGGTAGATCTCATGGTAGCTTGGGATAGCAGATCTAATGGTAGCTTTGCATTGAGGAATTATGCTCTCCTAAGACTAGCTTGAATTAGCATTAGAAGGATGCTTTTCATGGTAGCTTGCATTAGTATAGACATGGTAGCCTAGGATCGAGGATCTATACTCTCCTATGGGTAGCTTGAACTAGCATTGTTATAATGCCTTCATGGTAACTTGACTTGGTTAGGCTAAGACCATTTCATGGTAGCTTAGGATTGAGACACCATAATCTCCTAAGGATAGCTTAGGGTTGAGGATTCATACTCCCCTAAGGATAGCTTGAATCTTATTGAATGATTGCATAGTGGCTAGGTTGGTGTACTTCTATCCATCCTAGGATAGCTTTGATTGTATGGCAAAGTGTTTTCCATGGTAGTTAGATCTAGCATGGTAGTATGCTATTCTTTGATAGTCTAGAATGAAAAATTGTTAGCACAACGTAAGATAGCCTAAAGGAGTACTTAATGTGAGTGGTAGTATGGGATGCCATTCATACATGGCACAAGTCTGACTTGAAGAAACTTATGAAGTGTCCTCATATGTGATGTATGCCTAGCTTGGATTGTTGCTATAATGGCCTTCCATGATATGATTGACTTAAGATGATAGTTCCTTGTCAATATGAAAGTAGGTCAATAGTGACACCTAGAAATGATAAATATGAATATTGTGACTTCATGGATATGCTTAATGTGTGTGGTATTATGGGATGCCCCACATGCATTGCACAAGTGTGCCTTGAGGTTACTTAGGGGTATAGTGCTCTTATGAAATGAAAACCTATGTCTTGACTATGAAGGTGGGCTATGACCAAGAATGACCAAATAAAGGTACTTATCTTCGATAGTTTTATGGGATGCTATCTTTACCTTGCACATGCATTCTTGGATGTGGCTTGTGAAATAGTTCTCTAGAATATGGAAGACTAATGGTTGAGGTATGAAGTTATGAGTGTCTTATGTTGACTTCTGATGATATGATGCTTATGTTGGAGTTTATGTTATGATTATGTTACTATCTCTTATGATTATGTCTTATGTTGACTAGCCATTTTGAGATGTTTTATGTTGGTATGTCAGTTTTCATACTTGGTACATTTTGTACTAACGCATATTGCCTACATTCTAATCAAATGTAGGGTGTTGGGAGATTGAATTTCTTGGAGGCTAAGTTCTTAAGTGTAAGAAGATTAAAGATTGGTGAGTCCTCATAGCTTCGAGGAAAAACACCTTTTGTTTCATTTATGTCTTTTCTTATGTTTTAGACTTTATGTGGGCTGCGTCCTAAGACTTTTATTCATGTTATTCATAGATGGTTTGAGACAAATATGTTAGAAAGACTTCCGCTTTTAGGAAATGTTTTTGGTATTATGCTTTGAAGAAAGTTTTAAATTCTCCCTACTTTTCTATGATCTTATGATATGATAATGCTAAGGTCTTGTATGCGACCCCTTCGAGGTCAAGTATGTTGTGTTACGACTAAGGGGTGTTCTCAGGTCGTGACACACACTAACCCAAACATCAAGGGTCTAGTTCAAGCTATCATATTTCGGGTCCTTACAAATTTATGATTGTGTCTCATATTTTACTTCTCTCTTTTGGAGGTCTTTCCAAAAGGGTCTTGGCACCAAGGTTAAGATTAGCACAACTTTTCATCCCCAAACTGATGGGAAAGCAGAGCGTACCATCCAAACTTCTGAAGATATGTTAAGGGCTTGTGCTATTGATTTTTTGGGTAATTGGAATGACCATTTTCCATTGGTAGAGTTTCCCTACAATAATAGCTATCACTCAAGTATTGATATGGCTCTATTTGAGGCCTTGAATGGTAGGAGGTATAGATCTCCTATAGGCTGGTTCGAAGTGGGGAAAATTGCTTTGATAGGTCCCGATTTAGTTCTAGAGGCCATTGAGAAAGTCCAACTCATTAGAGAGAGGATAAGGACAGCTCAACGTCGGCAAATTTCTTATGCCGTTGTGAGGAGAGGAATTTATAATTTGACATAAATGATTGGGTCTATTTGAAAATATCACCTATGAAAGGTGTAATGAGATTTGGCAAGAAGGGGAAACTTAGTCCCCGGTATGTAGGCCCATACAAAATTTTGAGGCGTATTAATGAAGTTGCCTATGAGTTAGCCTTGCCAAATGAGATGGCTTCGGTGCATCCGGTTTTTCACGTCTCTACGCTTAAGAAGTGTGTTGGAGATTCGGCTTCCATTATCCCTTTAGAGGGGTTAGGAGTTGATGAAAGTCTTTCATCTGAGGAAGTTCTAGTAGAAATTCTAGACCAACAAGTTAGGAGATTGAGAAATAACGAAATAGCTTCCATGAAGGTTTTATGGAGGAATCAACTAGTTGAGGGTGCTACTTGGGAGGCCGAGGCCGATATGAAGTCATGTTATCGTCCTATTTTTCCTTCTACTTCTATTCTAGCTTGAGGTAATGAGTTCCTCTTGAGTTTTCCTTGTTTGGGGAGGCATGTGTGTTATATGAGTTTTCCATGATATCCCTATGTTATGCATGTTCATAAGAAATTTATGTTTAGAAATAAAATGTTTCACACCCCGGAAACTAGTAGGCCAAACTAGAGCTAAACATGAGGGTTAGAGCCATGAAAATGGGCAAGGGCCAAGGGAGAGGACTAGGGCAGTCCACTCTCCCCTAGACACTACCCCAACTACCACGCTCACCACCACAGCTCGTGGTCAGGACCACGACCCTTGGTGTGGCTTGTGGTGGTTTAGGAAGTAGCCTTCCTAAATCTGCCAAAAATCAATCCCCTCTTCACGAGCCACTTAACGGCTCATGGTGAAGACCAGGGCGCGCGGGAAGGCTCGTGGAGGGGAGTTAGTGTGCAAGGGTGAGGAAGGGGTGTCCTAGCCACTGCCTCAAGGCCCATGAGAGGGACAACGGCTCGTGGTAGGCACCATGACTCGCGTAGCCCTACGTGGAGTTGCTTCAGACTGTTGGGCTCAAGGAATGGGTGGTCTAGACCCTGGTCAAGGTACCAGGGGTACCATGAAGGTTTGTGTGACCCTTGACGGGCCTAGGTACCCCATGTGAGGGTGAGGCAGACTCTTGAAGCATAGTGGTGAAATGGTCATTTCCAGTTTTAATCCTACTTAAGTGAGGTCGTTTTTATTAAGCCTAGGGTCACTATATAAGTCATTTTAACTCTAAAACTGATCCAATAAAGTCATATTTCCTGAAACCAAAAATAATTCCCAAAGTTCATCCCCTCCAAAATACTTATGTCTGTAGAAACTTGAGGAAGAAGAAGAAGGAGGAGATTCAAGCTAGGGTTCAAGAGCAAGATTTTACGCATCAATTTCTTTGGGATTTGGTGTTAAGGTATGGTAGTTTTCATCCATATATAGCTTTCATCCATAGAGTCTTCTCAAAATCTCCAATTTCAAAAAGATAGAAATCCCCAATGTTAGGGTTTGATTTAAAAGTCATGGGTTCCTATCAAACTTGATTCTAATGGTTGAATTATGTTATATTAAGAGCGAAATGATGATTTCCTATGGTTTTTATGATGTATTCCCAAGAACCCATGAAATTCCCATATTTCTCAACTGTGATCTTATGATGTTGGTCTTTGTTGATGAAAGAGGAATGTTATGAAATTATGCATGTAGCGATTGTATCAATTGGATTATGATGATACCCATGTCTAATGCTTTAGTTCTAGATGTGTTGATTGAAAGTAAGATTTGAACCTTGAAAGGTCAAAGTATGAGATTATGCAATGTTTTTTTGAAATCTATGTAAATGATTTAAGAACACTTTGAGAATGAAGTGTCAATGATTTTGATATTTTTTTTGTGCTGTTGAAAGTACATTCTTATGCACACACCTATGCTTGAACATGATGTGCAAAACTTTTCTCATATAATAAAGATTCTAGGTTGAAAGGATTTCTCACCTAATTGAATCTAACATTTACATGTGGACATGAACGGTGAAAGGTTTTCTCACCCATGATCTATGAGCTATCCTAATGAAATAAGATGAATTGATTGCCAAGGACATCCTCCCTTGAAGCATTATTTAATTCAAGAATTAATAAGTACTCTTTGGGATTAATGCTTAGCACCGAGTGGATATTGAATATGAGATGGAAATTTTTACACAAGTTGAGTCCGCTTCCAAATGGGAACCTTTTACGCTAGACGAGTCCAAGTTTCTCAAGTATATCGCATGAGATGGAGACCTTTTACGTAAGTTGAGTCCGGGTTTCTAGTTACAATATCCTTATCCCATAACCTATGTGCCCCCTTAGGATATTTAGCTAGTGGATCCACCTAAGCTAAAAATCCATGGTTCCACCTTAGGCAAGTAGACCAACCCTTTTCGGTGTTGGTAACACCGGCTGATCATGTTATTGCTTACATGGTCTCTTGTCGGTTAAGGCTAACTCCCACAACAAGAACAAGAACATAAATAATGAACTATGTCTACTCAAGAAACTTGTACATGAGTTCAAAGCTTTTAAAGATGATGATAATTATGTAGGCTATGTTTTATGACTTATGACTTCTAAACCCTTACATCATGTTTAACTTGGTAAATTGCATGCTTTCAAATGAAATGAACCTTAGCATGTTTTCAATGTTTTAATGCATGGCGATCATAAATACTTCATTTTTGTTCTAACTCCTACTTTGCCTACATTTTTCCCAAGTGTAGGGTTCGGTTCTCGAAGTGATCATTTTTGTGAGCTTGGACTTATATGTTTTCCCGAGCTTGGAGAGTCCTCATGGTTCGAGGATGAACTTTTTATGCTCTAGTTTTTTCATGTACTTTCCCTTTTGAACATGTTGTACAGGCTAGGCCCTATTTCATTCAATAGTAATAGATGGCTATATTGAGACAAAGTTTCTAGACTTCCGCTTTCATTTATGATAAACATTTTAGACTTGAAATGTGTTTTCTCTTATTATTCTATTTGCTTATGTTATGAGGACTAAGAGGCTTGTGTGTAGTTCTTAAGAATTGTATACATTGTGTTACATCTTTGTGGTACCCCTGGGTCATGACAAAATGAGTTTATATGATTTTGTTTTCCTCATGTTGTTGTGCATTAAGTTTGAGTTGCCTATATGCTTCATGAGATGAACTGATGAACATGGTTTGATTATGCTTTTTCAGAGTAAATTGCATGAAGGCTCCATGAGATTTTGTTCAGCATGCTTTTAGCTTGAAGAAGGTAATTCGTCCTAAGAACATGAGAAATGTTGAAATTTCATGCATAATGGGTTGTTAGATGTGGTTCCTACATCCTTGTGATGCATTCAGTATGTTTGAGTTGGCGTTTATATTTCCTCCTTGTTTATGTACATTTGATGGTGTTGCATGCATGATGGGAGTCTAGTCTTGAGTCTTTACTTCTGTAAGGGTTCTAAAGCGTCATTCGAGGATGAATATCCCCAAGGGGGAGATATTGTAACACCCTAGAAACTAGTAGTCTAAATAGAACTAAACGTGAGGGTTTGAGCCGTGGAAATAGGCAAGGGCCAAGGGAGAGGACTAGGGTAGTCCACTCTCCCCTAGGCACTGCCCCACCTACCACACCCACCACTATGGCCCGTGGTGGGCTAGGCAGTAGCCATGTCAAAACTGACCTAAATGAGGACCCTCCCCACAAGCCACTTAACGCCTCGTGAAGGCCACCACGGGCAGTGGGAAGGGTCGTGATATTGACTTGGACTTTTGGGGGCAATGGCTGGCAACCTAGCCATTGCCTCATGACCCACGAAGGGCATCACGTCCCTTGGTAAGGACCACGATCCATCGGAAGGGTCGTGGAGATGCCTAACCATCTAGGGTTTTTGGGGGAAGGCTGCCTAGCCACTGCCTCAAGGTCAACGAAGGGGACAACGACTTGCGGTCAAGATTGCGGCTCGTGGGACCTCTTGTGGTCCCTGGGCAGGTCACTTTAACATGAGGGTTAATTTGTCAAGTATGGTTTTAACCCTACTTTAGTGAGGTCATTTTGCCTAAGCCTAGAGTTAATATATAAGTCATTTTAACTCTAAAACTCACCCAATTAAGTCATATTTTCCAAAACTCAAATAACTCCCAAAGTTCATCCTCTCCAAAATATTTCTCTCTCTAGAAAGTTGAACAAGAAGAAGAAGGAGAAGGAGATTAAAGCTAGGGTTCAAGATAAAGCTTTACTACATCAATTTCATTGGGCTTTTTTGTTAAGGTATGGTAGTTTTGATCCCTGGATATCTTTCATCCATGGAGTCCTCTCAAAATCTCCAATTTCAATAGATAAAAATCCCCAACTATTTAGGGTTTGATTCAAAAGTCATGGGTTCCTTTCAAACTTTATTCTAATGGTTGAATTATGTTATATTAAGCATAAATTCATGATTTCCTATGGTTTTTATGACATATCCCAAGAACCGATGAAATTTCCATATTTGTCAATTGTGATCTTATGATGTGGGTCTTTGTTGATGAAAGATGAATGATATGAATTTATGCATAAAGTGATAGAATCACATGAGTTAAAATGAAATCCATGTCTAATGCTTGAATTCTAGATGTGTTGATTGGAATTAAGCTTTGAACCTTGAAAGGGTAAAGTATGAAATTATGCATGTTTTATGAAATTTATGTAAATGCTTTAAGAACACTTTGAGAGTGAAGTGTCAATGATTATGATATTGTTGTTGTTGTGTTTTTGAAAGGCTATTCTCATAAACACATATGAACATGATGTGAAAGGTTTTCTCACATAATGAAGGTTCTAAGGTTGAAAGGCTTTCTCACCTAATTAAATCTAAGATTTAAATTTAGACATGGACGGTGAAAGGTTTTCTCACGCATGATCTAAGAGTTATCCTAATGAACTAAGTTGGATTGATTATCAAGGACATTTGTCCATGAAACATGAGTTAAGTCAAGAGGTAATAAGTACTCCATGGGATTAATGCATAGAACCGAGTGGATATTGAATATGAGATGGAAGCCTTTATGCAAGTTGAGTCCAGATTCCAAATGGGATCCTTAACGCTAGTTGAGTCCGAGTTTCCCAAGTATATCTCATGATATGGAGACCTTTTAGGCAAGTTGAGTCCGGGTTTCTAGTAACAATCTCCTAATCCCATAAACTACGTGCCCCCGTAGGATATTTAGCTAGTGGATCCACCTAAGCTAACGAACCATGGTTCTACCTTAGGCAAGTAGGACAACCATCAACCATTTTCAATGTGGGTAACACCGGGTGATCACGTTATAGCTCACATGGTCTCATGTCGGTTAATGCTTCTTCCCACAACAAGATCATGAATAATGAACTATGGTTACTCAAGAATCTTTGTATATGAGCTCAAAGGTTTTAAAGATGATGAAGCTTTACATGACCTATGTTTTATTACTTATGATTCCTAATCTCTTATACTATGTTTAACTTGGTAAATTGCATGTTTTGAAATGAAATGTCCATTTTAGAGGTTTTTAAAGTTTTTATGCATGACTATTATACTTGGTACATTTTTTGTACTAACGCCTGCTTTGTCTAAATTTTTCCTTAGTGTAGGGTCTGGTACTCGAGGTGATCATTCTTGTGGTGCTAGAGCTTTCATTTGATTTTTTGCCCAAACTTGGTGACTTCTCTTGGTTCGACGAAGGATTTCCTTAAGTTTAGTTTGTTTTATGTACTTACCCTTTAGAACATGTTGTATGGGCTAGGCCTTATTTCATTCAAGATTATTGTAATAGATGGATATGATGAGACAATGTGTCTAGACTTCCGCTATATTATATGAAAAACTTTTCGAGACTTGAAATGTGTCTTCTCTCATTATTCAATTTACTTATGTTATGAGGACTAAGAGGCTTGTATGGAGTCCTTAAGGATTCTATGTGTCGTGTTACATTTAAGGGGTTACCCCTGGGTCGTGACACAGAGTTAACCAAACTGACGAAATTTGATTTCGAGCATGCTTACCAAGAAATCTGCCCCAAACCTCCATTTCGGGAAAAAGTAAAAAGCCAAAACACTTAATCGCCCCAACTCCAAACGAAAGCCCAAAAACTCAAACGACCATAACTCGAAAAAAAATAGCCATTCTATAGCTCATGAAACTACAGGAATTCTGATATGACATAAGAATCTCTGAATGTTGACTAAAGTCAACTGTTTCAAGGGTTAAGCTTCCAGAACTCAAAACTCACACCAAACTCAACTGAAAACCTCAAAGAGCGTGCCACTAAATCCAACAACACACAAAAGTTGTACGCAAGCTATAAGAAGGGGAAAAATAGGAAAATCACGCACAAAACACAAAAATGACCACTAGGGAAATTACAACAAATACCACTAAAAGGATTTTCGTCTGCGAAAGTAAGACCAAGGAAATACCTGTAGGCTCAAAAAGATGAGGGTACCGAATTCGCATATCAAGCTTTGTCTACCAATGTAACACCCTGGATCCAAAAGAAGGTAAGACAACATTTTTCAAAAGTTGCAGGAGCCAACCAATGGAGGCCACCTAAATCTCGTGGATGGGACCAAGAACTGTTGGTGTGGTCAGTGGATGGCACCAAAAAAGGGGTTTCAAAAAGTTGGAACCATTGTCGAAACCAACGGACCATTAGTGGGACCACATTGCATGGTCGAGAGCCCGTGGTCCAGACACCCTAAACCCATGTTATTGACCATGAACGATGATCGTGCAGGACGGACTGTCATCTTGTCCATGGTCCATCAGTCGTGGTTGTACATGGTGGACTAGAAATTAGGTTTAGAGGCAGTTTGGTCATTTCATAATTATTTTATCCCTATACTACATCGTTTAACCCTTCACTATAACCCTTATATAAGTGAGTTCAACCCCCAAATAAATTCATTCCCTTTATTCTGTTCAAATTCACCAAAAAGAACAACTCCCAAATTTTTCTCTCTCTAGAAACTTGAAGAAGAAGAATTCTAGGGTTTCAAGTCATGTCTCAATTCCTCCATTGAAGATTAGCAATTGGCTTCAAAGTATGATTGTTTTAATCCATGGATTCCTTCCATTCACGGAGTTCTCAAATCCTCCTATTTTCAAATTTAGAAATCCTCGATTGAGTTAGGGTTTTCTTCAATTATCATGGGTTCTCTTGATTATTGATTTAAATGATTGCATTATGATCTCATATGCATGAATTGGTGAATTAGTATGAATTTATGATGATTTACCCATGAACCTATGCAATCCACATGTTTTCCAAGTTATGATCATGTGATATAGGATTTTGATTGTAAACAAGAATTTTATGTAATCAAGAATGTATGATAGAATTACATGAATTTATTATTAAATCCTTATCTAACCCATGTTTTCTAAATGTTGATGATTGAAAGTGGGTTTTGAACCTTAGAAAGGTAAACTATGGAATTTGCATGTTCTTATGAAATCTATGCAAATGTTTTAAGGATGCACTGAGTTGAAAATATCGTTGATGATGTTTTTGATGTGTTATTGGAAGGATTTTCTCATATACACATGAAATCATAATTGTGAAAGGTTTTTTCATATAATAAGGATTCTAAGGTTCAAAGGTTTTCTCACCTAATTGAATTAAAGATTAAGAGTTATCCTAATGACTTAGCTTGGATTGGTTATTAAATGATACATTTCCATGGATAATGACTTAGCTTGGATTGGTTATTAAATGATACATTTCCATGGATAATGACTTAGCTTGGATTGGTACGATGACGTGTCATTCCATGTATAATCAGAACAAGTAAGAAATGACTATTCCATGGGATTTATGCTTAGCAATGAGAGTATATTGAGATAGAAGCTCTCTCGTTAGTAGAGGTCGTATTTCTATAAGCAATCTCCTTATCCCTTACTTAGGTGCCCTCATAGGATGATTGTCTAGATAGACATTAGCTAATGCGTCCACATAAGCTAAAAGTTTATGGTCCTTACCTTGGCAAGTATGACAACCATTTTCAGTGTGGGAGACACCGGGGCATCATGTTATAGCTCACATGGTCTCTATGTCGATTAAGGCTACTTCCAACATTAATAATGAACTAAGGCTACTTCAAGAAGTATCTCTTGTGTTCAAAGGTTTTAATGATGTTATCTTGCACTGACCATGTTTTATGACTTATGTTTTTCTAACCCTTTTACATCATGTTTTAGCTTGGTCAATTGCATGTTATGAAATTTCCTCTTTTATCATGATTTAAATGTTTTATGCATAGCTATCATACATAGTACATTTTTTTGTTCTAACGCATACTCTTTCCTACATTTCCCCAAATGGAGGGTCCGACAGTCAGGTTTCTTAGTTTTGTGGCTAGTGGTTGATTTCAAGGTTCCCACGCTTTTGTGAGTCCTCATGCTTCGAGGACGAACTTTCATTGCTCTTAGTGCTTTCTTGTATTCCAGATTTCTACATGATGTATGGGCTAGGCCCAATTTTATTTGATCGTATTAGATGGCTATTGAGACAAGTGTTTTAGACATCCGCTTTACTTTTATAAAATGGTTGGACTTGAACTATTGTGTTACTTCCATTGTTCTTTTTCTTATGTTACGAATTCTAAGTGGCTTGTATGGGGTCTCCCGGGGTCCTATAAGTCATGTTACATCTAGGGGTAACCCCTGGGTCGTGACAAACTTTGTAATAGAGCACAAGGTTTAGAATGGTCCTAGAATGTCTCATAAGACACATTGAGTAGAGTCTTGTTCATGAGTGTGAACTGCATCACATTTATGAATGAGAGGCTACAAGATGATTAGGAAACTCCACTTCTTTCATAACTCTAAATTCCTGTGATATAGTTTAACTCTATAAGGTTTCTTTCCTAATCCTTATTTGATTTTCTACAGCATATGACTACTTGAAGAGCTTATGCTAGAAGGAATGTGAGGGAGAATACGGAAAAAGAAGTTCCTCCCCAAGCTCCACAAGTTCCGGTTCATCCTTTAGCCGAGCAAGTGACTAATGCAAAGTTTAGGGCTATTTTTCAAGTGTTGTCTCAATACGCGACGGCCCAAGCCAATAGAGATGTTGTGGTTCCTGTAAAATCAAAAGTGGGTACGGCAGCATCTAGAGTGAGAGACTTCACTATAATGAATCCTCTGCATTTTCATGGATCTATGGTTGCGGAAGATCTTCTAGTGTTCATTGATGAGGTTTAGAAGGTCTTAATGATCATGGAAGCGTCACCAGTGGAAAAGCAGGAGTTGCCCCCTTATCAACATAATGGTGTGGATTTTATATGGTACAAGCAATGGAAAAAAGAGTGACTGAAAGATACGGGTGGTCCTCTTGATTAGGATAAGTTTGAGGCCACTTTTTCTAATAGGTTTTTTACCCTTGAGATGAGGGAAGAAATGGTGATTGAGTTTATCAACCTTTGTCAAGGAAGTATGAGTGTGAGGGAATATGCTTTGAAGTTCACACAATTGTCTAAATATGTTCCAACAATGGTTGTCGATCCTAGGGCAAAGATGAGTAAGTTTGTTTCGAGTATGTCTTAAAAGGTGGTTAAAGAGTGTCGTACCGCCATTATTATTATTGACATGGACATCTCTCATATCATAATTCAGGCACAACAGATATAAGAGGAGAAACTTAAGTAAAAGTATAGGGAGACAAAGAGGGCTAAAATCAATGATGGTAATTTCTCTCATGCAAGGTCTTAAGGACATGGTTATCCTAGGTTTCGAAAAAAGTTTTCCAGTCAAGGTTCCTCCAATGCTCCTCCTAAGTGCAACAAAAATAGGGTCTCTAACCTTAAGCCTCAAGGAGGGAATGGTGGTGAATCTTCATTGCCCATTTCTACTTATAGTAGGTGTGGAAAGAAGCACAAAGGTAAGTGCCTAATCGACACATATGGTTGGTTTGGTTGTGGTAAAAGTGGTCATAAGATGAGGTATTTCTGGATGCTTACGGCTAAAGGAAGAGAGGGCAAGAAAGCTCCTCCTAGTTGTTCGGGTTCCAATGCTCCAATGCAAAACTGATTCTATGCACTTCAGGCTCTTGGTGAACAAGACGGTTCTCCTTATGTGGTTACCGGTATGTTGAGATTCTTCCATCTCGATGTTTATGCTTAACTTGATCCGGTTCTACCTTATCTTTTGTGATGCCCTAAGTGTCTATGAGGTATGATGTTATTCCAGATGTGTTGTTACATCCTTTTACTATCTCTACTCCTAATGGTGATTCTATTATTCCTAAGAGGGTCTATAGAAAGTTTCATGTCTCCTTGTCCCCTAGAGTTACTTTTGTTGACTTTGTAGAGCTTGATATGCTAGACTTTGATGTTATCCTTGGTATGGATTGGCTACACGGATGATATACTTCTATCGATTGTAGAATTCATGTAGTCAAGTTTCAGTTCTCGAATGAGCCTATCCTAGAGTGGAAAGGGGGTAATTATATACCTAAGGGTGAGTTTATCTCTTTTTTTAAAGATATAAAGATGATTTCTAAGGGTTGCATTTACCATCTAGTTAGTGTGAGGGATGTGGTTTCTAAAAACCATACTCTTGATTCGTCCCAATAGTTAATGAATTTTCGAAGGTGTTCCCAGATGATTTACTCGGTATTCCTCCCCAGAGGGAAAAAGACTTTGGTATTGACCTTATCCCAGCTATGAAACCTATTGCTATTCCTCCTTACCCTATGGCACCGGTAGAACTCAAGTAGTTGAAAGAACAATTGAAGGATTTGTTGAATTAGGGTTTCTTCCGATCGAGTTTCTCTCAATGGGGTGCTCATTTTTTATTTGTTAGAAAGAAAGATGGTTATCTTTGTATGTGCATTAACCATCGTTAGTTGAACAAGGTGACCATTAAGAATAAGTATCCTCTTCCAATAATAGATTATTTATTTGACGAATTTCAATGAGTGATTTACCTTTCTAGGATTTTTCTTCGATCGGGTTATCACAAATTGAGGGTGAAAGAAGATGATATTCTAAAGACAGCATTTCAAACTTGGTAGGGTCATTATGTGTTTTTGATAATGTCATTTGGGTTGACTAATGCTCCAGTGGCGTTTATGGATTTGATGAATAAACTGTTTAGACAATACCTTGACATGTTTGTGATTGTGTTCATTCATGATATATTGATGTATTCAAGAAGTGAGAATGAGCATATTGATCATTTGAGGATCGTGTTGCAAATTATTAAGGACCAACAATTCGTTGCAAATTTTATCAACTGTGAGTTTTGGTTAAGATCCATAGCTTTTCTTGGTCATATTGTTTCAAATAAGGTCATTGAGGTATATCCTAAGAAAATGGATGGGGTCAAGAGTTGTCCTAGACCTCTATCCCCATCACATATTAGAAGTTTCTTGGGTTTAGCCAGTTACTATAGGAGGTTTATAGAGGGATTCTCTTCAATTGCCTCTCCTTTGACGACTTTGACTCAAAAGAAGGCTAAGTTCATATGGTCTGAAGCGTATGACAAGAGTTTCCAAGAGTTGAAAGACATACTTACTTTCGCTCCGGTGTTGACTTTACTGAAAAGGACTGGTGATTTTGTAGTTTATTGTTATGCCTCAAGAATTTTGCTAGGGTGTGTGCTTATACAAAATGGAAAAGTTATTGACTATGCCTCAAGGAAACTTATGTTTGATGAAAAGAATTATCCTACTCATGACCTTGAACTAGCGGAGGTTGTTTTTGCCTTAAAGATTTTGAGGCATTATTTGTATGGTGTTCATGTAGATGTGTTTACCACCACAAGAGTTTGCAATATGTGTTTAATCAGAAAGATCTAAATCTTCACCAAAAAAGGTGGCTTGAGTTATTTAGAGATTACGATATGAGTGTTCTCTATCACCCCAAAAAGGAAAATGTGGTGGCCAATGCTCTTAGTCTATTTTCCATAGGTAGTGTTGCTCATATTGAAGGAGATAAGAAAGAGTTGGTTCGAGATGTTCAAAGATTGGACCGATTAGGTGTTCAGTTAGTGGACTCCACCAAGGGTGGTGTTTTGGTTAACAATGGGTCCGAATCGTCTTTTGTGGTGAATGTGAAAGCCAAGCAAGGTTTTGATCCTATTTTGGTTGAATTGAAAGAAGCGGAGCTTAAAAATTCCGTATAGGCTTTCTCCCAAGGGGGAGATGGTGTACTTATATATCAATGTCTTTTGTGTGTTCCAAATGTTGACGCCTTAAGGGATTAGATCTTGTCTGTAGCCCATAAATCGTGGTATTCCATTCACCCGATAGCCGCCAAGATGTACTGTGATTTGCAGAAAGTCTATTGGTGGAATGAGCTGAAGAAGGATATTATGTGGTTTTTGGCTAAGTGTTCGAATAGCCAACAAGGGAACATTGAGCATCAGATACCGTGAGGTTTGTCCCAAGATATTAGCATTCCTATGTGGAAGTGGGATGATTTGAATATTGACTTTATTGTTGGTTTGCCTCACACCCGGGGACAACATTATTCGATTTGGGTTATAGCAGATTTGATGATGAAATCAACTCATTTTCTTCCTGTCAAGGTTTCCTATTAGGCACAAGACTATGCCAAGTTGGACTTCAGAGAAATGGTAAAGTTACACAGAGTGCCTTTGTAACACCCCGAAAAAATAGTAGGTTAAACTAGAGCCTAATGCAAGGGTTAAAGATCATAAAATGACTCCCTGTTTATTAGAAGATCATTTAGGGTTGAAATAAGGGTTATAAGAGTCAAGGCCAAGAGGCAAGTTCCAAGCCAAAGAGGCCAAGACAAAGCCAAAGGCCAAGGCAGCCCCTAGGTTGAGCACACTGCCTCACCCTTCACGAGTGGAACCACATACCATGGTCCTCAGCACGGCTCGTGAAGGGGGCTCATGGACTTGCCTTGGCCATGGTAGAATGCCCACCCAAAAACCTAGCTACTTTCTTAACTTCACGGAAGGAACCACGGCTCATGGAGCCCTTCGTGAAGATGACTTGAGCAAGGTAGCTTGTGGAACAAAGTAGCCTAGCTACTGTCTCAAGGACCACGAGAGGGACCACGACTCATGGTCTTTTTTACGGCTCATGGAGCCCCTCGTGGAAATGCCTCAAGAAAGTCAGCTTCATGCACCAAACTCCTAGAAACTACCTCATACTTCACGAGAAGGACCACGGGTCATGGTCCTCACCATGGCTCGTGACACCTGGGTGTGGTCAATTAATGAGGGTTAGTTAAGTCAATTCCTATTTTAGTCCAATGAAACTGAGGTCATTTTGGGAATTTTAAGGGTACTATATAAGTTGTTTTAAGTCTAATACACCCAAACTATGTCATTATACTCAAAACCCAAATCAAACTAAAACTTCATCTCCCTCACAATATTTCTCTCTCTAGAACTCAAAGAAGAAGAAAGGGGGAATGGAGTTAAGGTTTGGCAAACTCAAGGTTTATTTCTCAAATTTCTTGGAGATTCTTAATCAATGTATAATGGCTTTTCATCTATGGGCATTTTCCACCCATAGAGTCCCCTCAAAACTTAATTTCAAGCTTTCAATTTCCCCAAAATCTAGGGTTTCAATCTAAGTCATGGGTTCTCTTTCAAAACATTTTCAATTGTTTATTTATGGTTCATTATGATTGATTATGGTGGGTTATTGTTGAATTGATGATTAATTGTTGATTTAAGATGAAAATCCCCCCCCCTCCCGCCAAGACCCCATGAATCCCCCATGTTGCTAAAGTGTGGATTTATGATCCAGATTGGTTGATTATAGAAGTATGCCAATTGATTATGTTTATATTGATTGAGTTATTGAATCATTGTATTCCCCTATATAATGTAGAAATTCTAGATGTTTGGGTTGAGTTTGATTCATAGGCTTGAAGGGAAAAATATGAGGGTTTGTACATGTTGATGAAATTGTATATGAGCCTATTATTCACTTAAAAAGTGAAGATCCTATGATTTTTGTGTAATTGTGGTATTGTTGCAAGATAATTCTCCCCTACCCTTACACATGACTATGTATGAAATACCTATGATTATGATAGTATGATTATGTTGATTGAGAGGCTATTCTCATGAACATGCTATGAACATGATGTGAAAGGTTTATTCACATATTGATGATTCTAAGGTTGAAAATACATTTTCACCTAATTGAATGTATGAGTTATTTTATAAGTTGCGTTGAATGAAGGGAAATGTAGTCATTCACACATGTAAATACAACTGAAGACTAATTATGTAAAGTTTGGTAATTAATGCTTAGAACCAAGTGGATATGATTATAATGTAAAGACCCTTTCGTCAATGCAATAGGCCGTGTCATCTCATAGGATGGAAGCTCTCCCATCAATGCAATAGGCCGAGTTTATAGTAGCAATCTACCTATCCCATAACTATGTGCCCACATAGGTCTTTAGCTAAAGGATCCACTTAAAATCTAATCCATGTAGTTCTACCTTAGGAAAGTAGGACATCTCTTTTCGGTGTGGGACATGACACCGGATTCCATGTAGCTCACATGGCCTATGTCGGTTAAGGCTATTTTCCTACATGACAAGAATATGAATATGACAAGAGCATGAACATGAACCTTACTTATGACCACTCAAGGAGTTTTACCTAGTGTGAGTTGCGGTAGGGGACTTCACTTATGCATTGCACAAGTAGGCTTTGGAAAGGGGTTATAGGTTGGTTTTCTTATGCTATGATGATATATGAACTATGCATGTATGATTTGGATTATTGTTATAGGTGGCTCTCCTTGTCACAAGTTAACGAATATGAATGTTTTTGTCACGACCCGAGAGCACCCCCTAGTCGTAACACGGCATGCTTGACCCCAAAGGGGTCTAATACAAGCCTCTTAGCATTCATAACATTCGACATATTGAAATAGTGCGGAATTAAAAACTTATATAAAACAAAACTATCAAAATCTCATTTGTAAAGCAGTGGAACACTAAAGTCTCACATGGACATCTTAGACAAACTTTAACAAGATAGGGTCATGGCCCTTTACAATCGAAGTATAGACAAAAGTATTAAAACATAAAAAACTAGAGATATAAAGTCCTTGTCATCAATCTATGAGGACATACCAAAAGAGGTCTTGAGAGAACTCTAATCCTAAGCTTCACTAGAGAATGCAATCACTTGACGGAACCTACACTTCTGGTAAAAATAAGAGAAAGATGAGTTAGCATAAAAAAATATACTAAGTATGATGACCATGCAAAAACATGATAAAAAGGGGACATTTGTTTGAAAGTCATGCTTTTATGCCATTTAGTAAAACTTCATGAACATTTATAAAATAGGCATAATATAAGTCACAACCAACATACAAGTCACATTTTCACATTTGAAAAAGATCAACATGTAAACCTTTACCTTTACCTTGAACGTCCACCTCAAGTAACCCTCAAGCTATACCTTGTGCAATGTATGGATAGCGTCCCATACCACCACCGACACTAAGGTACCACCTTAAGGTCACCAAAGGTGAACTTACTATTCATCCTTTCCACCTTTACACAATAAAGTATTTAAGAGACATAAACATTACATCATCACATTAAGACCAATATCCAAGACAACTCTAAGTCATACTTGTGTAATGTGCAAGTAGCATCCCATACTACTACTCACACTAAGTATTCCTTTGAAGTCACCATAGACAAGGCACATTCATATACAATAAGTCATGACAAGAAAGTACTCATAATACAATCCAAGTATATAATGCATCTTTACATTTAAGCATTTAAGCCAACATTCTTCATTAGATTCATTTAGGACACATTCATGCATTTAGAGGACTTTCACACATTTAGTCATTAAGACTTAGAGAACTCACTATAACCCTTTCAAAGCCTACACGTGCAATGTATAGATAGCATCCCATACTACTACCTACACTTTGTAGTACCGATCAAGAAACTAGAGTGCACATCTCGCATAATGGGAATAAGTGTTTAATCGACATAGACCATGCAAGCTAGACATAGAATCCGGTGTTCTGCCCCCACACCGAAAAGAGGTGATCGCCTTGCCGAAGGAAGATCAATTGATCTAGCTTAGGTGGATCCATTAGCTAGGACCTAAGTGGGAAAATAGTTATGGGATATGAAATATTTTCATTGAGATCCAACCTAACATTGGGAAAACCTCCATCTAACCATATCCTCTCGGTGCTTTGCCTAAATTCCCATAGAGTAGTTTCATTAACTTTAGTGTACTAGAGAGGGCCACCAACAATAGGCCAACCGACCCAAAGTACTTTTCCCAAGAAAGGGCCACCACCAATAGGCTTACCGTTTCAAGGTACTTTAAGGATAGCTCTTGACTTTCATTTGGGTTGAGTTTGATTCATATCCTTGAAGGGAAAATATGAGGGTTTGTACATGTTGATAAAATTAGTGTATGAGCCTATGATTCACTTATAAAGTGAAGATCCTATGTTTTTTGTGTAATTATGGTATTGTTGCAAGATCATTCTCCCCTACCCTTACACATGACTATGTATGAAATACTTATGATTATGATAGTATGATTGTTTTGATTGAAAGACCATTCTCATGAACACGCTATGAACATGATGTGAAAGGTTTACTCACATATTGATGATTCTAAGGTTGAAAGGACATTCTCACCTGATTGAATGTATGAGCTATTTTATGAATTGTGTTGAATGAAGGGTAAGATACTCCTTCACACATGTAAATACAACGAAATACTAATTATGCAAAGTTTGGGAATTAATGCTTAGCATCCAGTGGATATGATTATGAGGTAAAGACCCTCCAATAGGCCGGGTCATCTCATGAGATGGAAACTCTCCCGTCAATGTAATAGGTCGGGCTTCTAGTAGCAATCTCCATATCCCATAACTATGAGCCCACATGGGTCTTTAGCTAGTGGATCCACTTAAAAGCTAATACATATAGTTCTACCTTAGGCAAGTATGAAATCTCTTTTCGGTGTGGGACATGAGACCAGATTCCATGTATCTCACATGGTCTATATCGGTTAAGGCTATTTTCCCTACATGACAAGAACATGAACATGAACCTTAGTTATGACTTCTCAAGGAGTTCTACCTAGTGTGAGTGGGGGTATGGGACTTCACTTATGGATTGCACAAGTAGGCTTTGGAAAGAGGTTATAGGGTGGTTTTCTTATGCTGCGAAGATATATGAACTATGCATGTATGATTTGGATTGTTGTTATAGGTGTCTCTCCTTGTCACAAGTTAACAAATATGAATGTTTTCCTTGTTTGTGAGTAATTTCTATGAATGAGGACAAGTTATGAAATGCATGATGATAGTGGCCTAAAAGTGATACTTAGCTTTAGATAGGATTATGGGACCATGTCTATGCATTGCACAAGTATGACATAGGGTTGCTTAGGAGTTGGTTTGACTATGTATTTACACTATTGTGCATAATGACTCTTAAAAACGATAAAGTGCATGATTTGAACTAAAATGTCCCTTTTTGCATGAATTAAGGATTTTAGTGCATGGCTTCCATAGTTGGTACATTTTTTGTGCTAACCCATATTTTCTACCGTTTCCCACAAAGTGTATGTCCGGGTCGTTGAAGCTGCTTCTCCTTGATTGAAGGCTTGGATTGATTCTCTCCTTGCCTTGGTGATTCCTCATGGTTCGAGGACAAGAGTTATTATTTCTTGTTTTCTATCGTATGTTCTATTTTGAAACTTTATTGTAAGGGTTGTGACCCTATTGATTCGTTTGTATTAGATGGCTTATGGAGACAATGTCTAGACTTCTATTTTCATTTTGTGAAATACTTTATTATGAAAAAGTTTAAATTCCACATCATTTCTATTACTTATGTTTATGATTATGCTAAGGGCTTGTATGAGACCCCTTCGGGGTCAAGTACTTCGTGTTCCATCTAAGGGGTACCCTTGGGTCTTCAGAGCCTTTGTCTATTATTTCTGATCGTGGTACCCAATTCAATTCTAAGGTTTGGAAGTCTTTCCAAATGGGTCTTGGTACTCGTGTTAAGCATACTAGGACCTTTCATCCCCAAACCAATGGGAAAGTGGAGCGTACTATCTTAACTTTGGAAGACATGTTAAGGGCTTGTGTGATTGATTTTAATGGTAATTGCGATGACCATTTTCCATTGATTGAGTTTGCTTATAAGAATAGCTATCACTCGAGTATTGATATGGCTCCATTTGAGGCGTTTTATGGTAGGAGGTGTAGGTATCCTATAGGTTGGTTTGAGGTGGGTGAAGTTTCCCTAATAGGTCCTGAGTTGGTACATGAGGCCATAGAAAAGGCTCGACTTTTTAGAGAAAGGTTTAAAACGGCTCAAAGTTTGCAAAAGTCATATGTCAATGTAAGAAGAAGGGATCTTGAGTTTGATGTTCATGATTGGGTTTGCTTGAAAATTTCACCCTATAAAGTGTGTAATGTGGTTTGGTAAGAAAGGGAAGTTTTGTCCCCGATATGTAGGCCCATATCAGGTTTTGAGATGTATTGGTTAGGTTTCTTATGAACTAGATTTGCCAAATGTGTTGGAATCGGTGCATCCAGTTTTCCATGTCTCTATGTTGAAAAAATGAGTTGATGATCGGATATCCATATTTCCCTTACAAGGTTTGGGAGTTAAGGAGAATCATTCTTCTGAAGAAGTTCCCGTTGACATTTTAGACTGACAAGTCAAGAAGTTGAAAAGTGAAGAAGTAGCTTTAGTGAAAGTGTTGTGGAGGAATCAATTAGTTGAGGGTGCTACTTGGAAGGCTGATACGCCCAAATTACATCTCCCTAAAGAATTATTAGTGGTCGTTGTGAAATAAAGAACCCAACTTGGAGGTTGGGGTCCATCTCACGAGGAATATGGTCTAGACTTAAACTTAACTCACTATTATCTCCGTTTAGTCAAACTATTTCTGAGAAAATTAAACATGGGGCTTTATAACTAAAATAACAGATTGTTGATTAAGTGACAAGTAAACAAGATTCAAAATTTGAACTGTCAATATGAGATGGAAACTAGGGCATATGTGTTCCCCACAAGCTCTTTACGTAGTAATCCTAATAATAGTAATCTTATCCTAGTGTTTGATATGCAATACTGGTAAGTTAGGTATCCCTATGTGATTGGTCCTCCAAGTAGGGACTTTCACCATGCAAATTGGTTCGTCTACGGGTCTATGCTTTACTAACCTTTAACTTTTTACCCCAAATTTGTCATCATATCAATGTTGTTTAGTTTTCACCGTCACGTCAATTGAAATTAGAATATTAGATAGCATCCACTAAATCTCTGTTGTTTAATCATTTTCTCATTCATTACCTCCTTGGTCCGGCAAATAGGAAAGAGGCAAATTCTAACGTTGCGCACCGCTAGAAAGACTTCTAAACAAAAGAATTAATAGTACATGCATAAACACTATTCAAGAATTACTTAATATTATTCATACTTTGTTAATTGATCATGGTTCCCATAACCCTAGTTGTGGATTTATCTACTCAAGCTTGAGAGTTCATAATTCATAATTAAATTAAAAGAATTCATGAACTTACTGTTAGAATAGATGAAATCTGAAATCTTGGATTGAAATTCAAAATGAAAATTGTATAAAACGAATTCCCGAAATTAAATTGTTAAGAGTTTGCAAAATAATTCTAAAAGAACAAAAGTAAAACCTTACAATGGTGTCTAACTAAATAAGAAGAAGAAAAGAACCCTAAAAAGTATCTCCTATCAATGATCTCCCCTCAAAATAATTATTTATATGGATTATTTATAGATATAGAAAACCCTAAATAAAATAACTGAGTCCAAATCAAATTAGTGAATCAAATCCAAAAGGAATTGGATTTCTTCGTTTCATGTGTGAACAGTAACCGCTTCACAACTTTGTTGGTATTTTGCATTCAATTACTACCACGTGGCAGCAAGGATTCTTTGGATTTCGTTGTTTGTTGCAACAAACTCTACTTAATATATTTATACATTATAATATTGAATTTAAACCATTAAGCTATCTTCTTGATTTCCTTCTTCAACCTTCCATATTTAGTTCGTTTTAGCTTCAAACTTCTTCATTTTTCCACCGATTTAATCCTACAAAAAAAAAAATTATTTAGCACAATCAATAAAATTCACGCTCAAAAAGGACAAATATAAATAATAAATGTTAGGCAAATAATGATAAAAATATATATTTTTGACCTCACATCAATGGCCAAGGCCGATATGATATCCTAATATGCTCATCTCTTTCCCTCAACTCCTATGCTAGTTTGAGGTAATGAGTTCCTCATGGTGTGTTCTTTGTTTGGGAGTCATGTTTCTTTTATGCTTCCATGATTTCCTTATTGTGCATGAGTTATGAAAAGTTCTAGTTTTGAGAAAATTAGTTTATTTTATTGGATCCTACATGTTTATGTGCACATGATTATGAATTCCATGTAGACTACATGATATGATGTTATAAGTATGTTTTTAGCTTGGAGTTGATGTTTCCTCCATCGATGTTAACTTGGAGTTGATGTTTCCTCCTCGAATATGTGCATTGCATGAATTATGAGTTGTTAGATTTAGTTCCACCTCTCTTATGATGTTTTAATTACGTCATAGATTGGACTTGATAGTTCCTCCTTGGTTATATGCATTTAGATGAAGCTGCATTGATGGTTGGGTTGTTGGTTCCTCTCTTACTCCTTTCGTACTAGCCTGAATCTCATTCGAGGACGAATAATCCCAAGGGGGAGATATTGTAACACCCTGGGTCCAAAAGAGTGTAAGACATCATTTTTCAAAAGATACAGGAGCCAACCAATGGAGCTTAGCCATGGCCCGTGGATGGAACCACGGACCGTAGGTGTGGTCCATGGATGGCACCCAAAAAGGGGGGTTCAGAAAGTTAGAACCATAGCCGGAACCAACTAACTGTTGGTAGGATTATGGTCTGTGATCGAGGGCCCCTATTCCATACCCCCCCCCCAAACCCTTGTTCCTTGCCACGAATGACGATCGTGAAAGATGAACTGTCGTCCTATCCACGGTCTGTCGGTTGTGGCAATGAATGGTGGACTGACAATTAAGTTTAGGGGAAGTTGGGTCTTTTTATAATTATTTTATCCTTATACTACGTCGTGTTACCCTTCACTAAGACCCCTTTATAAGTGATTTCAACCCCCAAATTAGTTCATTCTCTTCAAATTCACCAAAAAGAAGAAGTCCCAAATATTTATCTCTCTAGAAAGCTTGAAGAAGAAGGATTCAACCTAGGGTTTCATGTCAAGTCTCAATTTCTCCCTTGAAGATTAGCAATTGGCTTCAAGCTATGATAGTTTTTATCCATGGATTCCTTCCGTTCATGGAGTTCCCAAATCCCCATATTTTCAAAGTTGGAAATCCCCAATTGAGTTAGGATTTTCTTCAAATATCATGGTTTCTCTTGATTATTAATTTAAATGAGTGACTTATGATCTCTTATGCATGAATTGATGAAATATGATGATTTCCCCATGAACCCATGTAATCCTCATGTTTTTTAAGTTATGATCATGCAATGTGGGATTTTCATTATAAAGCAAGAGTTTTATGTAATAAAGCATGTATTGATAGAATTACATAAATTTATGATGAAATCCATATCTAACCCATGTTTTCTAAATGTTTTTGATTGAAAGTGTGTTTTGAACCTTGAAAGGTAAATTATGGAATTATGTATGTTCTTATGAAATCTATTGCAACACACGAAAAATTAATAGGTAAAACTAGACCCTAATGTTTGAGTGCTAAAATTTTATGCATAATTTAGAGTTGTAAAATAGCCCAAAAATTTGACCAAGTATAAGTCCAAGAGAGGTTCAAGAAAGGTGAAAGGCATCACTGCCCATACAAGCACTCTTGAACTTTTCCTTAACCATGTGGGCAAAAGGCATTGTTCAACAGAGGCTTCAAGGAAGATGAAATCCTTCACTATCCATAGAAGCCAAAGTGAACTATGCCTTAGTTGTATAGGCATGAAGGCAAGTTCACTTGAGGGTTCAAAGAGCGTGGACTGCTCCACTGCCCTTAGAGGCCCTCTCGTAAAAAATGCCTTAGCCATTTTTGGCATAGAGGCAGTTCACGCGAGGCTCCATGAGGCGTGAAGGACTTCACTACCCGTGGAGAGACTCGTGAATCTTGCCTTAGTCGCATGGGTAAAAAGGCAACATCCACGGAAAGTGGACAAGCTCACTACCCGTGTGGAACCCTCGTGGACAAATGCCTTAGCTTTAAAAGCCAAGGTCATAGTCCACGTGAGGGACCACGGAAGGTGGAGCAATCCACTGCCCGTGGAAGCTCCCTTAGACTTTACCTAGTTTTTCTAAGGCAAGTCCACTTGGGCAAGGGGCAATTTTGCAATTTTATTTTTTTAAGTCCAATTAAATGGATATATTTTATATTATTTTTAAATAAATATATAAAAAAATTTAAGTCATTAAACACCCAATAAAAAGCATTTTCACAAAGACCCAAACCGAAATCAAAAGTTCATGTTCCTCATAATATTTCTCTCTGTAAAAACCCAAGAAGAAGAAGAGTAAAATTGAAGCTTGGGCTTGAAGATATCAAGGGTTTTCAACAAATTCTTCAAGGATTAATCATCAAGGTATGGTAGTTTTTATCTTTAGGTAGATTCCACCCAAAGAGCCCCTTCAAAACTTGATTTCAAAATTTCCAATTTTCCCCAATTTCAAGGGTTTTGTTCAAATTCATGGTTTCTCTTTAAAAATTATGTCAATGGTTTAATTGTGTTGGGTTATGATTCAATTGAAGATTTATGGTTGAATTTTGGTGAATTTCCCCCAAGAACCCATGGATCCCCTCCATTGCAAAATTGTGATCTTAATTGAATTAATTGATTTTAGAAGCATGTAAATTGGTCTTGTATGAATTAATTGAATTTATTGAATAGTTTTGTTACCCATATCTAATGTCAAAATTCTAGATGTTGGGTTGAATGTGATTCATGATTCTTGATGGGTAAATTATGAGAATTAGTACATGAACATGAGAATTATACATGTGCTTCAATAATTACTTCGATAATGAAGATCCTATGACTATAGTGTAATAGTGGTATTGATTGAAAGATCATTCTCCCCTATACCCTAACACATTATTATGCATGAATTAATTATGACTATGATGATCTTGTTGTTGAAAGGCTATTCTCAACTATACACTTGTGAATGATGATGATATATTGTGAAAGGTTTCTCAAATTTAATGATACATCTTGATTGGTAGGCTTAGGGCATCCTCTTCTTGTGTAATGGAAAGTGATCTTGATTAATGTACATGGAATTTGTAGGCTTAGGGCATCCGCTTCTGTGTGAATAAAGTATATTGACTTAATGAACATTGAATCGGTAGACCTAATGGTGATAGCCTTTTCAAAAATGATTAATAAAGTATTCTAATGTTATGTATTGAATCGAACCTAATGGTAGTAGTCCTTTCATGAGGACTCTATGAACTACAATAATGATAAACCTTGAATCGGTAGACCTAATGGTGGTAGCCCTTTCATGTGTATAATGATGAACCTTGTATTGGTAGACCTAATGGTGGTGGCCCTCTCAAGTACATTAATGTTAATGAGAATGAACTACTTTATGGGAATTTAAAGCTAAGCACTGAGTGGATATGGTAAGGTGGAAGCCCTCCCCATGATACGCCAAGTTTCTATGGACGCCTTTCTTATCCCATAACTATGTGCATGCATACGTTATTACCTAGTGGATCCACCTAAGCTAAAATGTTACCAGTCCTACCTTAGGCAAGTAGACCAACCCTTTATGGTGTGGGATAGACACCAGATTCCATGATTTCCTCACTTGGTCTATGTCGGTTAATGCTAATTCCCATCATGTGAGTTATGTGCTATGGTTGCTCAAGAGGTTCTATGAAGTGTGGGTGGTAATATGGGATGTCATTCATGCATTGCACAAGTAGGCTTTGAGAGGGCTATAGTGTGTTTCTCTAATGTCATAATGTCTAATGAAATGAATGTGCTCATAATGATGCTAATGAGAATGTTGACTTAAAGGCTTAATGTAAAGAAGAATGCCTAACTTGGAATGTTAATATGAGTTGATTTCCCTTTTATGACTTATTAAATTTAAATGTTCCATATCTATGTGTATTGACTAAAGATGCGAATGAAGAATGGTCAGTATGTCTATGGTGTCCTCAAAGTGGTACTTAGTATGAATGGTATTATGGGATGTCATTCCTACATTGCACAAGTATAACTTAGGGTTACTTAAGATGATGGATCTAATGTGTTATAATGGCTTACATGGTGATTATGCTTGTATATTATGCATTTTATACTATAGTTCATGATGTTTCTCAACTTTGGCATATAGCATGGTTTTCAACCAAAATGTCCCTTTTGAGCATGTTTTAAGGATATTTTATGTATGGCTACCATACTTAATATATTTTGTGCTAACGCATATTTTTTACATTTTTCTATAACTGTAGGTTCCGGTGGTTGAGGTTTACTTCTCCCTTTGACTAAATCTTGGATTGATTCTCTCCACGCTTTTGGTGAGCCCTCATGGTTTGAGGAAGGAAGTTGTCCATTTCTAGTTTCTTCTATTTTTTCTTATGAGACTATGTTAAAAAGGGTTGTGACACTTAACAATATTCGATTGTATTAGATGGTTTTATTGAAACAATGTCTAGACTTCCATTGGTTTTATGAAAATACTTCGATTGTAAAAGATTTCAATTCTGCACCATTTTCTTAAGTCTTATGTTATAAATGCTATGAGGCTTGTATGAGGCTCTTTGGAGTCTTGTATGCCTTGTTACGTTCGGGGTGTAGGCTCGGGTTGTGAAAAATATGGTATCAAAGCACAAAATGTCGGGATGGTTTTTAGGATTGATGTCTCATAAGCCACATCTATTAGAGTCTTGTTCATAGAGTGAAGAACAAGAAGCTATCAGATGTTTATGAAATTTCACTTCTTTCATTATTCTTTAGTCGTGCCTTAGAGTATTAACTCTTTGAAGTCCTTTTCTTAACCCTTCTCTTGTGTCCTTAGGATATGAATACTAGAAGGGCGAACGCAAGAAGAATGGAAGAGGAGAATCTAAATGAGGGAGTTCCTCCATAAGGTCCCCAAGATCCTCAAGTTCCTCAAATTCCTATTGATGAGGGGGCTATGACAAATGTGGAAATAAGGCCGGCTCTCCAAATATTGACTCAAACTGTGACAGCCCAAGTCAATAGGTATACTTGGACTCATGTGAACCCCAATGTAAGTAAAACAGCTTCAAGGTTGAGAGATTTCACAAGATTGAATTCTCCTATGTTCTATTTCTCCAAAGTGGAGGAGGACCCACAAGGGTTTATTCATGAGATCTTTAAAGTGCTTGATGATATGGTAGTTTCTTCACAAGAGAAGGATAAATTAGCCGCCTACCAATTGAAAGATGTGGCCCAAGTATAGTATGAGCAATGGAAGGGTGACATACCCGTAGGAGCAGGGCCGGTAGATTGGGAATTTATTAAGACAGTCTTTCTCGATAGATTCTTTCCCTTAGGGTTGAGGGAACGTAAAATGCAAGAGTTCATAAATCTTTGACAAGGGGGGTTTGAGTGTAAAAGAGTATGCCCATAAATTCACTCAATTGTCTAAGTATGCTCAAACCTTAGTGGTAGACTCAAGGGCTAGAATGAATAAGTTTCTGATGGGAGTGTCTAAATTTGTAGTCAATGACTGTCGTTTGGCAATGCTTATCCTAAGTATGAATATTTCGAGTCTTATGGTCAATGCTAATCAAATTGAGGATCAAAAGCTCAAGAAAATGAATAGAGAGATGAAGAGATCTAGGTCTTATGATCAAGATCAAACAAGGTTCAAAAAGAGATCCTCCAACCAAGATTCTTCAAACACTCCTAAGGTTAACCAAGAGAAAGGTAGTGGACCTCCATTTCCTAAATCTACTTGAACCAATTGTGGAAAGAAGCATCATGAGAAGTGCCTAGCTGGTACAAATGGGTGTTATGGTTGTGGAAAGAGTGATCATCAAATGAAATATTGCCCTACACTCACGGCCAAAGGAAGGGAGGACAATCAAGATTCTCTTAATGCTACAGTTCCTATTCCTCTAAATTATGGTCGTTTCTATGCACTCCGGTCTAGAGAGGAAAAAGGAGCCCTTCCGAAAGAAAGCACCGGTATGTTGATAGTTTCTTAAAGTTGTAAATGTATTATTAAGATCCCTACACTATTTTGATGTTAGCCTTAGTATGGGTTTACTCCCAAGGGGGAGATGGTATGTTTGGATTGTAAGGTTATTGAGAGTTCCGATATCCTTTTCAGTTTCTTCTATTCATATCATGTTTGAGACCAAGATCTCCTTGTGGCTTGTTTCATGTTTTGGATTCATGTGTTATTTATGTTTCCATCGTCTCCTTATGATATGCATGTTCTTTATGAATTCATGTTTAATGAGAAAATGATTTTTATGATTTTTATTCCACATGTTGATGTGCATTTAGTATGAGTTGCCTATATACTTCATGAGATGAATTGTTGAACATTCTTAAATGTGATTTTGAGAGTAATTGCATAATTTCCTTCATGATGTTATGATGAGCATACTTTGAGTTGGAGAAGGTAATTCCTACAATGATATGAGAAATGTTGGAGTTTTCATGCATAATGAGTTGTAGATGTAGTTCATAGCTCCTTGTGCTGCATTGATTATATTGAGATGGAGTTGACGTTTTCTCCTTATTTTGTGCATTGTTATGATGTTTCATGCATGACAGGCTACTAGTCTTAAGTCTTTAATTTCGTAAGGTGTTTGAAATGTCATTCGAGGACGAATGTTCCCAAGGGGGAGATAATGTAACACCCGAAAAATTAATAGGTGAAACTACACCCTAATGTTTGACTCTTAAAATTTTATGCATAATTTGGAGTTGCAAAATAGTCCAAAAATTTAACCAAGTATAAGTTCAAGAGAGGGTTCAAGGAAGCTGAAAGGCATCACTGCCCTTACAAGCACTCTTGAACTTCGCCTTAGCCCGCGTGGGAAAAAGGCATTGTTCAAGAGAGGGTTCAAGGAAGGTGAAAGGCATCACTGCCCTTACAAGCACTCTTGAACTTTGCCTTAGTCGTGTGGGAAAAAGGCATTGTTCAAGAGAGGCTTCAAGGAAGGTGAAAGCCTTCACTATCCTTAGAAGACCTCGTGGACTATGCCTTAGCCGTATAGGCATGAAGGCAAGGTCACTTGAGGGTTCAAGGAGCATGGAATTCTCCACTGCCCTTGGAGGCCCTCTCGTGAAAAATGTCTTAGCCATTTTTCGCGTAGAGTCAGTTCATGCAAGGCTCCAGGAGGCGTGAAGGACTTCACTGCCCATGGAGAGCCTCGTGAAGCCTGCCTTAGTCGCATGGTCAAAAAGGCAGCATCCACGTAAGGGTCCACAACAGGTGGACAAGCTCACTACCCGTGTGGAGTCCTCGTGGACAAATGACTTAGCTTTAAAAGCCAATGGCATAGTCCACATGATGGACCACGGAAGGTGGAGCAGTCCACTTCCTGTGGAAGCTCCCTTGGACTTTGCCTTAGTTTTTTTCAAGGCAAGTCCACTTGGGCAAGGGACAATTTTTTAATTTTATTTTTATAAGTCCAATTAAATGGGAATATTTGAAATTACTGTTTAAATAAATATATAAGGTATTTAAAGTCATTAAAAACCCAATCTAAACCATTTTCACAAAGACCCAAATCAAAATCAAAAGTTCATCTTCCTCACAATATTTCTCTCTCTAAAAACCCAAGAAGATGAAGAATGAAATTGAAGCTTGGGCTTGAAGAAATCAAGGGGTTTTCATCAAATTCCTCAAGGATTCATCATCAAGGTATGATAATTTTCATCTTTGGGTAGATTCCATCCAAAGATCCCCTTCAAAACTTGATTTCAAAACCTCCAGTTTTCCCCAATTCCAAGGGTTTTGTTCGAAATTCATGAGGTTCACTTTAAAAATGAGTTTGATGGTTTAATTATGTAGGGTTATGATTGAATTGATGATTTATGGTCGAATTTTGTTGAATTTCCCCCAAGAACCCATGGATCCCCTCTATTTTTAAATTGCAATCTTAATTGATTTTAGAAGCATGTAAATGGGTCTTGTATGAATTAATTGAATTGATTGAATTTTGTTATTACCCATATCTAACGTATAAGTTCTAGATGTTGGGTTAAATGTGATTCATGATTCTTGATGAGCAAATTATGAGAATTAGTGCATGAACATGAGAAGTATGCATCTGCTTCAAGAATTACTTTGATAATGAAGATCCTATGACTATGGTGTAATTGTGGTATTGATTGAAAGATCATTATTCCCTATACCCTTACAAATTATTATGCATGAATTAATTATGACTATGATGATTTTGTTGTTGAAAAGCTATTTTCAATTATACACTTGTGAATGATGATGATATATTGTGAAAGGTTTCTCAAATGTAATGATACAACTAGAATTGGTAGGCTTAGGGCATCCTCTTCTTGTGTAATTGAAAGTGATCTTGAATAATGTACCTTGAATTGGTTGGCTTATGGCATCCTCTTCTTGTGTAACTAAAGTATCTTGACTTAATGAACATTTAATCGGTAGACCTAATGGTGGTAGCCCTTTCATAAATGATTAATGAAGTATTCAAATGCTAGCTCTTGAATCGGTAGACCTAATGGTGGTAGCTCTTTCAGGTGTATAATGATGAACCTTCAATCAGTAGACCTAATGATGGTGGCTCTCTCTTGAGAATTCAAGGAGCTATCCTAATAATGTACCTTGAATCGGTAGCCCTTTCATGTGTGTAATGTACTTTGGGTCGGAAGACCTAATGGTGGTAGCCCTCTCTAGTATAAGATGGTAATGAGAATGAACTACTCTATGGGAATTTAAAGTTTAGCACCGAGTAAATATGGTAAGGTGGAAGCTCTCCCCATGATAGATCGGGTATCTGTGAACACCTTTCTTATCCTACAACTATGTGCCCGCATAGGTTATTAGTTAGTGGCTCCACCTAATATAAAGTGTTACCGGTCCTACCTTAGGCAAGAAGACCAAGCCTTTATGGTGTGGGATAGAAACCGGATTCCATGATTTGCTCACGTGGTCTATGTCACTTAATGCTTATTCACATCATATGAGTTATGTGATGTGGTTACTCAAGAGGTTCTATGAAGTGTGGGTGGTAGTATGGGATTCCATTCATACAATGCACGAGTAGGCTTTGAGAGGGCTATAGTGTGTTTCTTTTATATCATAATGTATAATGAAATGGATGTGCTCATAATGATGCTAATAAGAATGTTGACTTAAAAACTTAATGTAAACATGAATGCTTAACTTGGAATGCTAATATGAGTTGCTTTCCTTCTTATTAAATGTGAATGTTCCTTATCTATGTTTATTGACTAAAGATGATAATGAAGAATGGTAAGTATTTGTATGGTGGCCTCAAAGTTATTTACATATTTTAATAGTTTTAAAGTGATAAAATAGTATTTTTAGGTTCATTATTTTCAAAACCCCAAAGTTGAACCTCTCTCCTCCAAAACTCTCTCTCAAGGAAGACTCCATTAGAAGTGGAGAACTCAAGATTTCTAGCTCAAATACTTTAAGTTTTCAAGAGGATTTTCGTGGGCATTCAATCAATTAGGTATGGTGATCCTTTATCCTTGATTATTCTTCCTTTCAAGGAGCCCAATCAAAAAGTTTTCAATGTTTTTCAATACACAAAAACTCTACTTCGAATTCTAAGCATGGGTTCTTGCATTAAATGATTTCAAAGTATGATTTATGATGTTATCAATGTTAATCGATGAATTGTTGAAGAAAAACTCTATGAACCCATGGATTTCCTTGAATTTCTAAATTTGGCAAATAGGGATCCGTTAACCGGTGAGGGTAACACCGGGATTCCATGAGTTGCTCACATGGTCTATGTCGGTTAAGGCTTACCCCCACAAGAATGTAATGAACTATGTCTTCCTAAGGGTGTACTATCTAGCATGGTTGGTGGTATGGGACGCCATCTATGCATTGCACAAGTAGGCATTTCAGGGAGGTCATGGTGTGTTTCCTTATGATGATAAAGAATGAATGGACTCTTATGATCATGTTAAATGAAGAATGTTGGTCTTGTGTCTTAATGAATGAAGGTGTTATTAATAAAGTTAATGTGTAAGTGACTTAAATGCTTATATGTATGAAATAATGATGTTAGACTTGGATTGTATGTAATGAATTGATGAATGTTGACTTATGGTCTAATTAATAAATGAAATAAGGAGTTTGGCATATTATGTTGAATGGTAAAGGTTCATTGTCTATTGTGGCCTTGAGGAACACTTAGGTGTGTATGAGGAGTTTGTATGGGCGGCCACTGCATATCTTACTTAATTGTGTCTTAGGGTGACTTTAGATGAGGGTCTTAAGATCATGACATGACTTACTTAATGAATATGATTATGTATTGTATGTTTATACTAGTGGAGCATGAGTAATTGTAATGTGAAGTATGATAAGGGGTAAGTTCACTTAGGTGACCTTAGGGTGATGTTTGGTATGGATGGTGGTATGGGACTCTATCCATACATTGCACAAAGTGTTGCCTAAGGGTTACTTAAGGTGAATGGTCAAAGGTAAGGGTAAAGGATTTTATGTGATTTGGACAAAATGTGAGGTATGTGACATTGTATGGTTGTTACTTATATTGTGCCTATTGTATCAGTGTTCAAGACCTTTTACTAAAATGGCATACAAGCATGGCTTCCAACAAAATGTCCTTTTTAGCATATTTTTGCATGGTCATCATAATTAATACTTAATTGTGCTAACCCATTCTTCTATGTTTTATTACAAGTGTAGGTTGTGGTAACTAGGAGGATCTCTAGCTTTAGAGTTGCTTGGATTTCTATATTCTTCCAAGTCTTGGTATGTCCTCATATGTTTGACGACACATGTTTTAGAAGTTTCTTAGTTCATGTAATAGACTATTAGCTTTCACTTCAATTGTAAAGGAGCGTGTCCCTATTATGTTTTTAAGATTTGTGTCTAAGTTGGCTAAAGAAACTCAGTCTTCCGCTTGCGTATTGAAGTTTTAAATGTTGATGACTTTTGAGTAGTATTGGGTTTTGAATAAAAAGTTTTATTTTTTTACGGTTTTATTACCTATGCGATGAATGAATGATGTGAGGCTTGTATTAGACCTCCGAGAGGTCAAGTACACCGTGTTACGACTAGGGGGTGCTCTCGGGTTGTGACAGACACAGCCCATACAATAGTCTCAACATGAAAATAAAAGACATAAAGGAAATGGTGGATTTTGTCCTCAAAGCTATGAGGACTCCCCAAGATCTTCAACTTTTTAGCTTCTTAGAAACCTATCTTCAAATAGCACTCAAGTCTCCAAACCCTATATTTGATTAGAATGTAGGCAAAATATTTGTTAGTACAAAATGTACTAAATATGTTTTCTAGAATAATCATAAGAGCATAAGAGAAGGGTTAGTCAATATAAGACATAACCCAAAATCATATGAAATACTTCATGAAATATAAACCATAAGCATAAGAGACAATATCAAAATCATAGTTAGCAATGTGTCCAACATAAGCATCATATAAGCATTATTTGACTCTTAGTCATCTATACCATAATAGAACTATTCTCAAGTAACCTAAAAGCATACATGTGTAATACATGAATAGCATCCCATAATACCACCCAAGCCAAATATCCTTCTTTGGTCATCTTAATCATAGCCTATATACATGGTCAAGTCCATAAGCTTTTCTACCCTAAGGGCGTTACACTCCTAAGTAACCTCCAAGCACACTTATGCGATGTATGAAAGGCATGTCATACTACCTTTCACACTAAGCATAGCCTTGAAGTCATCTTAGTCATACTCACCCTCATTTGCTCTCATTATTATCTTAACTCTCATTACTAAGGGAATCTCTCACCTTTAGTCAATAATAGCAAGGAAGGAAGCTATGGCACAATCCTTTCTCAAGGTACATCATACAAGAGAGCACTTTCTTTAATAACCTTAAGTCATACTTGTGCAATGCATGAATAGCATTACATAATACTATTCATGCTACATACCACTTTTAGGTCCTCATACTAATACGTCTTGTTTTGGAACCTAGTTCCTCTCTTTAACTTTAGAACACTATGAGGTACTCTCTTAAGCACATCTTAGTCCATCTCTCTTTAAACCTTGGAACACTATAAGGTACTTCCTTAAGCACATTTTAGTTCATTATTAGGTTAAACCCTATGAGATACTTCTTTAATCATGTCTAAGTTGATAATCAACATGGATCCTATGATATACTTATTTAAGCATGTCCAAATCCATTTACACTTTGAATGCTATGAGATACTCATTTACGTATGTCTTAGTTCATTATTAAGATGGACCCTATGAGATACTAGCTTAAGCATGTCTAAGCCCATTATGTTCTTGAACACTATGAGATACTTTATTAAGTATGTCTTAGTTCAATTATTCTTTATAACATTATAAGATGGTTGTTCAAGCATGTGTCAGTTCATTGGATTGGAGATTGATACTAGAAACCTTAACTTTACTATGTGAAGGTTTCAATCTCATGAAACCTAACTTTGGGAAAACCCACACTCTACTACATAAGAGTTTCCCCCTTTAACTTTGAGTGTCCTCACATCAACTATGTGTGGTTCTCCTTCCAACTTGGAGCCCGCACCTTGTTTTGTGTGACACTCCATCGCATTGTCAATATCCACTTGGAGCCAAGCATACACCCCAAGATTTACTTGTTAACTGTTGTTCTTGACAATCAATCCATGTCAAGTGATTCTATTATTTTATTCTTTCAAGCATTTATAAGGTAGGTTAGGTGAGTGTAGGACTTTCACCATAATTCTACCTATTAGACTACAATTCTCATTTAGACTTTACTCTCAAAGCCTTAGCATCTATAGTTAATCATATTATCTTCACTCTAAAGCCTTAGTGATCAAATTCAAAACTATGAGTCTTCATTCTTAATAACTCTACACAATGAACAAATCTTATGACTAGACTACAAGGTATTCAATCACATTCTTCATTACTAGGTGATACTAGCCACAATTCATCCTAAAGGTTCAATTTCAACTTTACAAGTCATAATCAATCATATTCAATAAGGTCTAGTTTAATTCATGCTTATATGTCCCTAACTTTGAGCAATTACTACACATGACCTTGATTTAGGAAGATCACCTATGAACTTTTAATTTCACCTCTAATAGCATAAAACCACAAAATATAAAATTAATCAAATAGACTAGGGTTAACCATAGAAATCATATGAATTTATCATACTATCATAATTAAATGCTAATACAATCATAATTAGGTATTATCCACTAGATTGGAATCATACCCAAACCCTACCCACAATGTAAGAAGAACCTAGCAAGAATTGGGTTTTTGACTTCCCAATTGGGGGGAATCTAAGGGGCTCTATGGGTGGAAGAACCCATAGATGAATAAGCTAACATACCTTGATTTAAAGCCTAGCAAAATCTTGAAAATATGGAGGAATGTCGACCTAGGTTGCGGCCCTTCTTCTTCTTCTTCTTCACTTCTAGGAGAGAATTATTTGGAGAGAAATTTGGGTTCTTTGAAGAATGAGTTAATTAATTAATTAGTATAGGGGTCTATAAGGTTTATATAGGAGGTTTAATAAATAACTAACCGACCTCCCTTAACCCCTAACTAATTACTAATTAACCCCCAAACCCCTAACCTAAAACACTTAACTTAAAGTCCAAGCTTAGCCACAATGATCATAGCCTTGATAATTGGACCCTACACTTGGGAACATGTAGGAAAAGCATGGGTTAGTACAAAAATGCACGAAGTATGATAGCCATGGATAAACACCTTTAAAACACGCTAAAAGGGACATTTTAGTTGAAAGCATGAAATTTACCAAGTTTAAAACTCATCATGAATACATTGGATTAGCATAAGTCATACACATAATCCATACATAGATTCTCAGAATCATAAGAGAAACCCTTCATAATTACCCTCAAAGTATACTTGTGCAATGCATGGATAAGACCCCATAAATCTCACCCATACAAAGTAAACTCCATAGGCAATCATTCATGTTCATCACCTCATATAAAAGCTTCTTGAGCAACCATAGTTCATAACTCATATTCTTGTTCATATTGTGGGGGAATAAGCCTTAAATGAAATTAGACAATCTTAGCTTAGCATGGAATCTGGTGTCTCCTCCACACCGAAAAAGGGTGTCCTACCTGTCTAAGGTAGAACCTATAACACCTCGAAAACTAGTAGGCTAAACTAGGGCACAAAGTGAGGGTTAGAGTCGTAGATACAACTCCCCAAACGTAGAATTATGGGTTTAGGGTTAAAATATCAAGGTACGACTCCCCAAGGACCAACCAAGGGTCATTAAGGAGGACCCTAGAAACCACCCAAAAATCTGCCTAAGTTAGTACCCACAAAGGGACCCATGCCCCGTATGGGGTCCACGCCTCGTGGATGGCCTCGTGGGTGAAGGTCCCTAAAACACAGCCACAGAACCTCACCCACGATTGAACAGCATGTACCGTGAGTGGATGATGCGTGTACAAATTGGACACATTCAGGGATATATTTTAATAGAAATTGTGTCCTCAAATGCTTATTTTATCTCAATATCTGATGAAAACCCTTAGGTTTCAGGTATTTGATGTTTTAAGAAAAGCATGGACACTATGTCACAAAAAGGAACAAAAAGGCTAAAAGAACAAAGAAATGAAGGCCTGAGGATCGCCGAGTCCACTTGGCGAGTCGCCGAAGGGTCTTACTTCGCCTTTTGTTCCGGTGTGTTGAGCCTTGAAAAAAAGGATCAAGTCGGCAAAAAAATGTAGCAGTTGGTGCATAGCCGAGCTGTTCCGTGAAGCAGTACCATGCCGCCCAATGACCCAGAGCACTAAGATGTTGAAGGCTGGTATATAACGGCGATGAACTATACCAAAGGGTGAATCACCGAGTTGATCGGCGATTCCGACTAATGACGCTGAATGATCCGCTACAGCACAAATTTGTGATAACTATAAATACTAGTTAGAGGTTTAGTCTCAGTGTGGAACAATTTTTATAATTTTCTCTTAGAGTTGAACAGTTGTTATAATTTTCAGAGAGATTAGTACTTTTTGAGGGTTTTGAAGACTTTAAGAAGAAAAAGGTTTCATCTCCAAGGATTTGGACTTGGGTCTCTTAGATCCTTCATTCTTGGCCTGTAACAAGACTTAAATATTCATACCCATTTGAATGCAAGATCATTTAGGTATAAATTTCTATCTCTAGATGTGTGACTAAAAACCCCAATTCTTGGGGTGTAATTTAGTGAATATGGGTTAAGATAATTGTTGGGTCTTGTTTGCTGATAGTCTATTCGTAGTTTAAATGTGATTTAGTTTAGTGGTTGTGGATGAATTTAATGAATTTATAGTTGCAAATACAAGTTCATTTCTGTGTTTTTGACTTGCTCGAGAGAGAGGTCGTAAAACTAAAACCACTAAATTAATGGCCGGTGTGAGTGGGTCGACATGAGGTTCAGCTCGTGAGAATGAACCCTAGTCCCATGTCGACACACTCAACTCGATATAGTGAGTGGGTTAAGGTGTAGGCTGATTTTCATGCGGCAAGTGGGTTTTCGAGAGGAACGAATTTGAAATGGGGTAAATTGCTCGAGAGAGAGCTTATCCCCCTTAAAGTCTAGCCTAGTCACAATCATTCTATGAATCTTCTATTGAACGCATGCACGCAATAATCTAGATTAACCAGTATTCCCGTCACATCCCAAGGATCCCCTCTCATTATTTAGAAACCCTTGTTTATTTTGCTGTTTTTACTTACTAGAGACAAAACCCCCCATTGTTAATTGACGTTCTTGTGTCACCCGTTTTAATTTACAATGTTTTTACTCATTAATGTATTTAGCTATGACTAGTTAGAACTAAGTTTTACTTTTCTATAATTCTCAAAACCACTCTCTCGAGACGATCCCAACCCTTGGTTGGGTTACTAAAGTATTGTACGATTGTAGACACTTGCATCGGAAGTTATGTCTTGATTACGCAAACATCAAAATAGCTAGAACAAAAGTAGCGGGAAGAGATATGCCACCCCGACAAACAAGAGCGAAAAAATTCAGGAAAAATACAAAGGCAACAAATCCCCCCAACATGGATAATGAGGGAAAGAAGACTAATGCCAGCAAGGGAACAAATCCCCGAGACCCCACTATTCCCTCATGGAAACATGGATTCTACATAGCCATCCACTCCTTTTTGGCGGCTCATGACTTGGACAATCTTAGTAAGTCAACTGCTGCTGAATCTTCTGAAGAAGCTCCGGGGGCCATTATCAAATTCAGGATGATACATCAGGCACTGATGCCCGAATAGATGGAGCGACTGTGTAGACATGATGCCCTCTTTACCTCCCCCTCTGTCTTGCGTTATTTTCAAAGTCTGGATATTCTGTTAATTGCATTTGAGGACAAAGTGCTTTTATTTGTGGTGGGGTGAGGCCCATCTTTTGTGTGCGATTTGTGACTCGTGTTTTCTTATGTATTTGGGCTTTGAGCTATTATTGTGTTAAATACTACTTTTTGTGGATGTTTGAGCTCGTGGCTCCTTTCATTTTAAAGTTGCGAAATGATTTTGACCCTTCCAAAAAATTTTGAATTTTTCACACATTTTTGCCACCCCTCGTGTGTTGAACGTGGCTGTTCTTTTGCAAAATTTGATTCTCAGTTTTGGTCAATACCGATGACTTGAATAGTGCTTACAATCGAACGAACATAAATGCGCGGCTACAATAAGGGCAAATGAAGTTTCATAGACAGTATGTGAGCTCTTTGCATCTCATTATGACTAGTCTTGTATCAAATTGATTCTCTTGTGATGATCATTGCACACTAGAAAAAGTGTGGAGTGTTGTTTAACATGTAGTGTCAATGCCTAGTGTGATGAGCTTACCTGCGAACTATGCATGATAGATCCTAGAATTTTCCCCATTGGTCCGGTCAACGAAGTGATGTTATCGCTTGATATGATCTTAGGCAACTTCAAAGAGTGTGAACCAATTTGACATATACCTCTTTTGTGACCTACCTTGTGAGTCTGTGATTCTCTCTTGAAGGCCTCTTGAGCCTTATCTTTCTTTGGAAGAAACTTGATGAACACTAAACCTTTCTTTATCCATTACCCATAATCCTCATGAAGTTGTGGTTAGTTTGAATAGCCAACTTAGACCAAAACTCTAAGTTGGGGGTGTGGTGAAAAGAGAAGGCAAATCAAGAAGTGGAAGAAAGTCCCTCCTACCCATGGTTTTGAGGAAAATGGAACCCCTCCATATAAAAAAAAAAGAGACAGAAAAGAAAAAGAAAAAGAATGAAAAAGAAAAGTTGTGGAATAAAGTTGAAAAATGAAAGGGGGTTTCCAAACAACTCATGGAAAGTAAATAATAGGATGACTTATAAGCACTAATGAAAATGATGAAGGAGAAAAGAAAGGAAATGTTGTGAGCACCACATCTCATGAGGATGAAAGTCACTTAGCCTAAATGACCATACATTTGCACTCAACTCCATTACAAGCCTTGAAAAGACCTTTTTGATCTTGAGTGAGCTGAAGCAAATGTTGATTGGAAAATACGGGCAAACCTATGGGTGAAATTATGCATTATGTTCTTCTTTGTGAGTGTGAGCGTTCTATCTGATTCCTATGCTTTAAACTGTGAAACCATTGTGTGAATATGGAATCATTCTTTGTGTGAGGGCATTTGAACACAATAGTTAAGCTTGAACTCGCATTTGAAACAGGTATTTTGAGCATGAGATTCGTTTATATTGGTGAGTCACAACTTGAATCTTTGAGTTCACATTTGATCTTTGCATAAGTAAATTGATTCTTGTTGTGTGCATTCATGATTGAATCTTGTGTAGCACCGTTCAAGACACCTTTTTGAATGGCTAAACTTGAGTTTGATTGAGGACAAGCAAAAGTTTAAGTTGGGGGTGTTGATGAGTCCACAAATTGGACTCATTCAGTGTTATATTATAATAGAAAGTGTGTCCTCAAATGCTTATTTTATCTCAGTATTTGATGAAAACCCTTAGGTTTCTGGTATTTGAAGTTTTAAGGAAAGCATGAACACTATGTCGCAAAAAGGAACGAAAAGGCTGAAAAGAATGAAGAAATGAATTCCTGAGGATCGCCGAAGGGAATTACTTAGCCTTTTGTTCTAGTGTACTGAGCCTGAAGAAAAGGATCAAGTCAGTGGAAAATGGGAGCAGTCGGCACATAGTTGAGCAGTTCTGCAAAATAGTACCATGCCACCCAATGACCCAGAGCACGACGACGTTGAAGGGTGGTATAAGATGGTGATGACCTACACCAAAGGGCGAATTGCCGAGCTGATCAGCGATTCCGTCTAATGATGCCGAACCATCCGCTGCAGCACAAATCTTTGATAACTACAAATACTAATTAGAGTTTTAGTCTTAGTGTGGAAAAATTATTATAATTTTCTCTTAGAGTTGAACAATTGTGATCATTTTCATAGAGAATAGTACTTTTTGAGGGTTTTGAAGACTTGAAGAAGAAAAGGGTTTCATCTCCAAGGATTTGGACTTGGGTCTCTTGGATCCTTCATTCTTGGCCTGTAACAAAACTTAAATCATCATATGCATTTGAATGCAAGCTCATTTAGGTATAAATTTCTATCTCTTGATGTGTGGCTAAAAACCCCAATTCTTGGCGTGTGATTTAGTGAATATGGGTTAAGATAATTGTTGGGTCTTGCTTGCTAATAGTCTATTTGTAGTTTAAATGTGATTTTGTTTAGTGGTTGTGGATGAATTTAATGAATTTGTAGTTGCAAATACAAGTTTATTTATGTGTTTTCAGCTTTCTAGAGAGAGAGGTCGTAAAACTAAAACAACTAAATTGATGGCCAGTATGAGTAGGTCGACATGAGGTTCAACTCAAGAGAGTGAACCCTGGTCTTCATGCAACAAGTGGGTGTCTGAGAAAAATGCATTTGAAATGGGGTAAGTTGCTTGAGAGAGAGTTTATCCCCCTTAAAGGTTACCCTAGTCACAATTAATCTATGAATCTTCTATTGAAAACATGTACCCAATAATCTAGATTAACCCGTATTCCCGTCACATCCAAGGATCCCCTCTCATTATTTAGAAACCATTGTTTATTTTGCTGTTTTTACTTACTAGTGACAAAAACCCCATTGTTAATTGAAACTCTTGTGTGCCCCCTTTTAATTTACAATGTTTTTACTCGTTAATGTCTTTAGCTAAAACTAGTTAGATAAAAATTTTATTTTTCTATAAATTCTCAAAACAACTCTCTTGGGTCGATCCCAACCCTTGGTTGGGTTACTAAACTGTTGTACGATTGTAGACACTTGCATCGGAAGTTGTGTCTTTATTACGCAAACATCAGTGGACCTGCGGTCCGTAAGCATGGTCTCCTGGGTTGAGGCAGTAAGTGCTTCAGTCGGTTTAAGTTGTGGACTCATGGGTCATTCCATAATTAGTTAGCAGTTAAGTGGTGTTGTTTTAGCCTTAATTAAACCACCTATGCAAAGCCTCTAGACCCTTTAATACATTGATCCTAGTCATTATTTCAATTCACCAAAAATAACCCAATTCCCACTCAAATATTCTCTATCTATAAAGTTAAGTAGAAGAAGAGGATCAAGCTAGGGATAGTCAAGTCTCAATCGTTGCAAGCTTTGTAAGGCCTAATCATGGTATGATAGCTTATTCATCCATGTATTCTTCCATCCATGAAGTGCCCTTGAAATTCCCAAATTGTTAAGATGAAACCCTCAATTCCTTCCAATATTGTGGGTTATGTTAAGTAAGAATTCAATTGAGTGGATATTGATTGTTTATAATTGAATTAGTAGTGAATCATGATATTATGGTGATATTTAAATGTCTTCTATGCATAACCCTAGTCTAATTGATGAAGTTGAAATAAAATTTAGTTCGAACTATCATAGCTAAAGACATTAACGAATAAAAACATTGTAAATTTAAAAGGGGGAACATAACATTGTCATTTAACAATGGGGGTTTTGTCACTAGTAAGTAAGTAAAAGTAGCAAAATCAACAAGGAAATCTTAGCAATGAGAGGGGGATTCTTGGGATGTGACCGGAATATGGGTTAATCTAAACTATTGGGTACATGCTTTCGATAGAAAATTTATAGAGTAATAGTGACTAGGCTAAGTTTTATGTGGAAATAAGTTCTCTCTCGAGCAACTTACCCCATTTCAAATGGGTTCCTCTCGGACACCCACTTGCCGCATGAAGACCAGCCTACGTCTTACCCCACTCACTCTCTCGAGCTGAGTGTTAGTATATGGGACTAGGGTTCACTCTCTCAAGCTGAACCTCATGTCAACCCACTCCTTAGGCCATCAATCTAGTGGTCTTGGTTTCGCGACTTCTCTCTTGAGTAAGCCAAAAACACATAAATAAACTTGTATTTGCAACTAAAAATTTGTTACATTCATCCACAACTACTAGATGAAATCGCCATTAAACTACATCTAATCTATCAGCAAGTAAGACCCAACAATTATCTTAACCCATATTCGCTAAATCACACCCAAGAATTGGGGTTTTTAGCCACACATCAAGAGACAAAAATTTATACCTAAATGAGCTTGTATTCAAATGGGCATGAAGATTTAAGTCTTGTTACAGGCCAAGAATGAAGAACCCAAGAGAGCCAACTCCAAATCTAGAAGATGAAACCATCTTCTTCTTCAAGTCTCCAAAACCCTCTCAAACTTGGAACAAAAATATCAAAAAGTACTATTCTATATGAAAATTATAATAATGGTTACCTTTTTTTTCTTAAAATTAATAAAGAGTTTAGTATTTATAGACTTCAAAAAATAGTGCTAACGGATCGCTCGGCGAGGTTAGTCGCGAACGCCGAATGACTCGGCGATTTGCCCCTCTTCTAGTTCATCGATGTTTGTGCTTTGCTTTCAGCATCTATGTGTTCTGGATCATTGGGCGGTATACTTCTAGTTCGTGGAACTGAACGGCGAAACGCCGACTGCTCCTTTCATTGCCTTTTTGATCCTTCTCCTTCAGGGCTTCGCATCCTGGAACAAAGGGTGGAATTCGTCCCTTTGGCGAATCGCCAAGAATGCTTGGCGATGCTCAGGATTCAACTTCTTCGTTCTTTTCAGCCTTTTTGTTCCTTTCTGCACCTAAGTGTCCATGCTTCCACTAAAACTTCAAATACCTGAAACTTAAAGGTTTTTTATTAGATAGAAATAAAATAAGCATTCGAGGAAACAATTTCTATAAAAATATAGCCCTAGGTGAGTCCAATTTGTGGACTCATCAACACCCCCAACTTAAACTATTGCTTGTCCTCAAGCAAACTCAAGTTCAACCGTTCAAAAAGGGTGTCTCAAACAGTGCTACACAAGACTCAATCATGAATGCACACAACAAGACTCAATTTACTTATGCAAGGATCAATTGTGTACTCAAAGATTTAAGCTTTGACACACCATTACCAAAGATTCTCAAGCTCACAATACTTGCTTCAAATGCAAGTTCAAGCTCAACCATAGTGTTCAAATTTCCTCACACAAAGAATGATTCCATATTCACACAATGATTTCATAGTTTAAAACTTTGGAATCAGATGCAACCCTCATACTCACAAAGAAGAACATAATGCATAATTTCACCCATAGGTTTGCCCGTATTTTCCGATCACATTTGTTTTAGCTTCCTCAAGATCAAAAATGGTCTTTTCAAGGCTTATAATGGGGCCGAGTGCAAAGGTATGGTTATTTAGACTCAGTGACTTTCATCCTATTAAAATGTGGTGCTCACGAGACTTCCTTTCCTTTCTCCTTAATCCTTTTCATTAGTGCTTATAAGTCGTCCTTTTATTCACTTTCCATGGATTGTTTGGGAACCCCGTTCTTTTACATCTTTCAACTTCATTCCACAACTTTTCTTTTTCATTCCTTTTCTATTTCTTTCTTTCTCTCTCTTTTTATGGAAGGGTTCCATTTTCCTCAAAACTATGGGTAGGAGGGACTTTCTTGCACTTCTAGATTTGCCTTCTCTTTTTACCACACCCCCAACTTAGGCTTTTGGCCTAAGTTGGCTATTCCAACTAACCACAATTTCATGAGGAGTATGGGTGATGGATAAAGAGAGGTCATTGTTTTCATCAAGTTTCTTCCAAAGAAATGTAAGGCTCAAGGGGTGTTCAAGAGAGAATCATACGCTCACAAGGTAGGTCACAAAATAGGTATATGTAAAATTGGCTCACACTAGTAATAATTGCCTAAGATCATATCAAGAGAAAGCTTCACTTAGTTGACCGGACCAACGGGGAAAATTCTAGGATCTATCATGCAAAGTTCACCGATAAGCTGATCACACTAGGCATTGACACTATAAGTCAAACAAGACTCTACACTTTTGCTAGTGTGCAATGATCATCACAAGAGAATCGATTTGATAAATGGTAATCACAACGAGATGCAAAGAGTTCACATATTGCCTATGCAACTTCATTTGGCCTCATCATGGTTGTACATTCATGTTCATTCAATTGTAAGCACTATTCAAGTCATCGGTATTGATGAAACCAAGACTCAATTTTTTTGCAAAAGAACAACCACATTCAACACACGAGGGGTGGCAAAAATGTTCGAAAAATTCAAAAATTTTCAGAAGGGTCAAAATCGTTTGGTAATTAAAAATAAAAGGTGCCTCAAGCTCAAACATCCACATAAAAGCAGATAAACACAATTTAAAACAGAACAACCCAAATATATACACAAAACACAACTATCAACACAAAAGGTGTGGGCCTCACCCCACCACAATTAAAAACATTTGTCCTCAAATACAAATAAAATTAAAGATAATGAAAGACAGAGAGGGAGGTAAAGAGGGGATCCTGTCTACATAGTCGCTCCATCTGTCTGGGAATCAGTGCTCCATTCTGGTTCGCATTGTTTTCATTTGCCTTAGCTTCTGCAGCGATGTTTGCCTCACCCATTCTATCCATGTCATGACCCGCCAAAAAAGAATCTATGGTTGTGTAGAATCCACGTATCCACAAAGGAATGGTGGGATCAATAAGAATCCTCCTTTTGGCCCTAGCTTCCTTTGTCTGGCTAGCTCTACTTTCTTTTCATCTTATTTAAACTCACGTGCTCTTACGTTTTGGGGTGGTTCATTTCTCCCTGCGACTTTTGGTCTAGCCATTTCTTTAAAGACATCGAATACAAGTTAGACAGTAATTTAAATAGGAGAAAAAAGGGTTCAAAGTGCAGAATTGCTTCACCAAACGAGTTGGTGAAGTGCTTATCTAGCTAGGCTATTCGTTAAAAATATTGTATGAATGATACAAGGGTGCAGACAAAGGGCGAACAAAGGGTCTTTCGGTGAGTCGCCGATTGTGGTTTGCAATTTAGGCTGACCGCCGAAAGCAATAGAGCAATCGATACTTATAGCATCCAGTCAAAGGCGAAATGAGGACTTTAGGCGAACCGCCGAACAATTCGGTGAGTTTTGTTCATCTCACCGAATAGCCAAATGTGTCTATTTTCAACCCATTTCTTTCAAATTTCACCCCGCAACACAAATAATCCAATTTAGGCTTAAATAACACAATTTCAATTAAGACCCATAGAACTCTCACATTTTCCCCCGCGTAAAACAAATTCAACTTAAAGCACAGTCGAATGGGAGTCCCTCAAATCATGTGATAGCTACTGAATCATAATCAATAATACATGCAATCCTAGTAACTCAGAGACTCAGCAGAGATTTTATACTATCAATCATTATGCAAATGAGTACAAATTTTGATAAAATAACTGAGGGGTTGGATTACCAACCTTTGGAACTAAATTAGAATGTACTAACGTGCTAGGCAGCAATGCAATCCAAATCCACGCACAATTCAACTAACTAGAGTACTCCGAAAGTTCAAGAAATAATAAAACTAGAGTGCAAGTGTGAGTTTGGGAAAGTGAAAAAGTGATGGAAAGACAATGAAGTTTGTGCTTTTTAAACCTTTGGTGGAAAGACCGTCAAGTTCTTGTCCATTCGGCGACATTAGTTCCGATCGCCGATCCTCTTGGTGATTCACAGAGTGTTCACTTGTCCCGCCGTGTTTTACAGATCCAAACCCCAACAGGGTTGGATCAAATGGTGGAGTGCATCGGGGTCGCTAAACCATTTAGCGATTCGCAGAATAGATCTTTCATTCGCCAATTTGTACTTCTCATTCAACTTCCATTCTTTCACCTGCGCAATCAACACACCATTGTTTTATCAAAGTAAAACAAAGCAATAAAGGGCTTTGGGTTGCCTCCCAAATAGCACCTTAGTTAACATCGTTGCACGATGCAAGTCCAACTTCAAACCTCATTCTTGGGGTTAGCCAAGGTCTCACTCGGCAAACCCCCTGGCTATCTCGAATTAAGGTGAGATGAGAGATGACCCATCTGGGTTTCTAACTGCTTGATTGAAACGGAATGGGAGGTGACAGTTTGGCTAAGGGTAGACACAGCTTCCTTGATGCCTTTTAGCATTTTGTTTGACCCTTCAACTTTGTTGAAGGATGCGCGAGAGCATGTCCTCAGATCTACCACCTTTTGAATCCTTCGGTTTCTGGCGCTCATGAGGAGGTATGTATCTATCCTTCTCCCCATCCTTCCAATTTGGGTTACGGTCTCTCCATTCATAATCCTTCCATCTTTCATCTTTAGCCCAACATTTGTTACCACCCTACCTTAGGTAGTTTGATCGATAACTACCACCTTGGTTGGCTAGGAAGTTCACCTCCTTATTATACAAGGCGTCGAAATTTGCCTCCTCGAGATTGGCGCACCCGACCCCCACAACATTGACACCATGGGCACCAGCCCCATGACATTTTTGGATAAAATATCAAGTTGTGTCATGATCTTGGTCATGCTTTGGTCTCTCTCATTATCTTTGCCCATCTACTCCTAGGATAGTTTGAATGTGAGAGGGGAGACTTGGTATTCACGGGTGTACCATGCCATATTTGTAGCAACCCTCTCGGAATGATGCTACTACTTAACAAGAAAGCTAATATAATACTTGCACATTTAAAAAGGATTAATCTAAGATATATAGATTATAATTCAATAGAAGAATTAGCCCAAAATAACAAGTGAAAGGTATAAAGGCTTGTCATTTAAATTTGGTTGATCTCAAACTTAACAAGGCAAGAGTTCCTATTGATGGTAGAAGAATCTTTCAAAATAATTTTAAAAAAATATGCTAAGAGGTTTTCATGTATTATCTATATTACAACAAGACACTTTATAAATCATTACCAACTTCGGGGTACCAAAGCTTGGTTGGTTCATGCTTCATACAAATCTTCAAAATAAACTATAAATGTAATACATTACTCGACTTGGGTTTACACACCCTAAATCAGTAAAACCTGTAGTCATACTTATTTTACAACCCATGGGGACATGAACAAATCAGCCTTCAAAAATTCATGTAAATATACTACATATAGATCATGTACAAATCCCAATTTATGCAAACTATAGATGCATATATGCAAATGTGATCTTCCCATAAAGCTCACAAAAACTCTGTCTCCAATGGCCTGCTTTAAGTATCCCTTCGAACGTACCCTACGATAGAAACAACTATCGCTAAGCATAAAGCTTAGTGGTGTAAAAGCTATATACGTGGAGCCGATAGATTCACCAAGTTACTTACAAAAGTCATGGGAAGCACAATTGAAACACAATAAATAAATCAAGTAAACAATAAATTAAGGGTATCAACTTCTATATTTAAAGATCCAAGGGTCAAGAACGCTCATAGCACCATTTCCCAAGAGATCCAATACCAAGGCTCACACAATATATAAATCATACCGTCACACCCAGCATAACCAAGTATTAAGAAGCACCGAAGACCTGTATCAAGAAGGACCGAAGCCATGTATCAAGAAGGACCGAAGCCCTATATCAAGAAGGGTCAAAGCCCAATCATCAAGAGAATCAAGAACCATATTTAAAATGGCTTCCTAGTTCATACTTAAAATGGACAACTTCCATACTTAAGACGACCCAAAAATCCAGAGTCAACATGGAAAATAATCTGAATCAATAAGCATGCCAATAGTAAGAAACTCAAATCCACAAGAAGGAAAAAGTCCCAACAAGAATGCCAAGTAATCAAGCAATCCGTAGAAGTGGACGAGTTACACAAGTGTCTGGAAAGTCTCAGAGAATATCAATAAAACAGTACAATGTGACAAGAAGTAACTAAGGTAACGAGATAACCCTTCAAATATACAAGCAGATAACAAGAGTACAAGTACAAGTTTTATACCCAAACCTCGGGCTTTATTATAGAAACAGTCCAACAAAACCTCAAGAATTCAAACAGTAGCCCGACCAACATATCAAGGTTCTCAACTTGTACACGAGTATATATAAAACAATTAAATACCTTCTTTAACTTTTATTAGCTCAATAATGTTGAAGTAAAATAGGATCATCATCAGAAGTAAGCCTAGCATGTACAAATACACCTTTGCTCCCAAAACAGTGAATATGTCCAGTCTGGTACCTTAAGTCGCAACTTAGATTTGTAATGGAAAAGCACAAAAATGTACTTTATAGCCTTCATGAAAGCTGTAGGTACATCTCTAAAGGTTGCCAATAAACAAGATTCAATGCATAATATATTTTGTAAAAAAATATATATTCAAAACACTAATAGTTGATCATACATGATTTCAATTGCCGAAATCTGGACAGAACTTGCCCTATGTTACATCCCATATTCCGAATCCATAACAGCTAAATTAGAGTTTTACATAAACATTAGAGTTGTAGGTATACGAATTAGCTTTCCAAATCATATTTATTCACTATAAACGATGTTCTAGAGAACGGGATATGCATAAATTACTAAACACTACCCAACTCAGAAACAGATTTCATCACTTACCAAAGAGAACGGTGTGTCTCGAATTCCAGCCAAAAGGACCAAGATTTTCTTGAAATTTTGTGAGTATTCTCGTTAGAGGAAGTTCTCCCCCTTTCTTAGAGTTAAGGAACCCCAATTTTTATAGAGGAGGTGTGAAAATATATATTATCAAAGTGATGTTTATCACTTACTAGATATAGACAAAAGTCAAAGTTGGCTGCCTAAAAGTAAAAGGTTTGCTGCCCAAAAGTATACATATATCCCAATATGTATATATCTCACCTCCCTTCCAAGTTATAAATAATTCCAATTAGAAAATTACATAAATACCCCAATACAATACCTTAAATTACGATCACAATTATGTTAAGCAAGTCTGCAAATATCATAAAATTTCAAGTTCTCAAAATGTGAATGAAACATTTCTAGTAATTAAGCAATGGTGTATCGACAACCGACTCTTGGTTAGTATTTAGGGGTGTTAAACTCTCTCCCCCTTAAAGAAATTTTGTCTCGAAATTTACCTTACACTAGTCTCAAAACATGTGCAGATAATGGGTCCTCATGTCTTCTTCTCTCTCCCAAGTTGATTCTTTTCTAGAATGGTTCCTCCAAAGTACCTTTACTAAGTTGATTCTCTTGTTTCTAAGTTGCTTTACCTCTCGAAATTGAATTAGGATAGGTTGATCATTATACATCAAGTCAAGATTAGCCTCAATAGATTCAACTGGAAGAATAAGAGATGGATCAGAATGATATCTTCTGAGCATAGAAACATGGAAGACACTGTGGATCTTCTCTAACTAAGGTGGTAAAGTTAATTTATATGCAACTGGTCCAACATTTTCAAGTATCTCATAAGGTCCAATAAATTGGGGATTAAGTTTTTCGTTTTTGCCAAATCTCATAATCTTTTTTCCATGGATACACCTTTTAGAATAGATTATCTCCAACTTGAAATTGGATGTCACGCCTATTAAGATCAGCGTACGTCTTTTGTCTGTCTGAAGAAATCTTTAGATGATCCCGGATAATTTTTAACTTCTCCTTTGTTTGTTGCACAATTTCAGGACCAACAAGCTTTCTTTCACCAACTTCACTCCAACAAAAAGGGGTCCGTCATTTTCTTCTGTATAAGACTTCATAAGGAGGCATTCCAATACTCGATTAGTAACTGTTATTGTAAGAAAATTCTATCAAGGCCAAGTGTTTGTCCCAACTACCCTCAACCTCTATAATGGGAGCTCTAAGCATATCCTCCAAAATTTGTATCACTCTTTCTGACTGACTATATGTCTAAGGATGGAATGAAGTGTTAAATTTCAACTTAGTACCCAAAGCTTCCTGCAAGCTGCCCCAAAATCTAGATGTAAACCTTGGGTCTCAGTCAGATATAATAGACACAGTGATTCCATGTAGTCTTACAATCTCATTAATGTACAATTTGGCTAAACGCTCAAGTGAGTAATCCATCCTAATTGCTACAAAGTGAGCACTCTTGGTTTTCCGATCCACAATCACCCATATAGCATCATGATTTCTCTGAATGCGAGGAAGTCCAGAAAGAAAGTCCACAGTAATTCTCTCCCATTTCCATTTCGGCATCGACAAGGGTTTTAGAAAAAATAGCTGGGACCTGGTGTTCTATCTGTACTTGCTGACAAACCAAACATTTTGAAATGACTTTCATAAAATCTCTCTTCATACCGTCCCACCAATAATGTTCTTTGATGGTCTGGTGCATCTTGGTACCTCTAGGATGCAATGCATATAATGATGTATGTGCTTTATTCATGATTTCTCTTCTCAATTTTTCATCATTAGGGACACATAACCTATTTTTTTAAAACAAGGTACCATCCTCCGTTAATACAAAATCAAGATTTTCCCTATTTTGAACTTCTGTAGTCAATTTTATGAGTCTGTCATCTAACCTTTGCGCTTCTTTCACTTGTTCAAGTAATATTGGTTTGACTTGCAAATTAGCAATAAATGAACCATTTGAATCAAGTGCAAAACAAACACTCATGGCTCTTAACTCAAGAAGTAAGGGCAACAGACTCAAAGCTAAGCTTGCAAAGGATTTTTTTCGACTTAAGGTAGCAGACACCACATTGGCTTTACCTGGATGATAGTTAATCGTGCAGTCATAATCCTTGATGAGTTCAAGCCATCTATGTGTTCTTAGGTTCAGCTCCTTCTCTATACCCAAGTACTTTAAGCTCTTGTAATCAGTAAATATATGACACTTTTCTCCATACAAATAATGCCGCCATATTTTTAAAGTAAACACTATAGCAATAATTTCAAGATCATGAGTAGGATAATTCAATTCATGTGGTTTTAATTTTCTAGAAGCCTAAGAAATAACTTTCCCTTCTTGCATCAAAACACGTCACAGACCTCCATGAGAAGCATTACTATATATTACATATTATTTCCCCTCAATTGGTAGAGTAAGTATAGGAGCTTGTGTCAACAATGATTTGAGAGTTTCAAAGCTCTCTCAGCATTTGTTATCCCGAGTAAACTTTACTTCCTTCTTCAAGAGTTTAGTCAAAGAAGATGCGTTAATGGAGAAGCCTTTCACAAATCTTCTATAGTACCCTGCTAACCCCAAGAAACTTCTTACCTCACTCGGAATTGTGGGAGTTCAACGTTCAGCAACTACTTGAATTTTTACTAGGATCAACCTATACACCTTCAGTTGATACAACATGTCCCAGAAAACCACTCCATTAAGCCAAAATTCACACTTGGAAATTTAAGTGTAAAGTTCTTTCTCTTACAAAATTTATAACACAATCCGAAGGTGTTTATCATGGTCTATCAGAAGAAGAGGCCAAACCTTATTTCCTTCAAATGGGAAGATCACATTGCATTAGGGACATGTACTTGATCCATATGCACTTTACATGCGATATATTATAAACCATGTAAGTTAACAAATAATCTAAATAGAACCTTTTCGAAAGCGAGCAAATATACAAGTAATTCACAACAAAGTCCTAGAACTAAAAACCTAGGCTTTAATACCAATACTTGTTACAACCCTCTCGGAATGATGCTACTACTTAACTAGAAAGCTAATATCATATTTCCACATTTAAAAAGGATTAATCTAAGATATGTGGAGTATAATTCAATCAAGGAATTAGCCCAAAATAACAAGTGAAAGGTATAAAGGCTTCTCATTTAAATTTGGTTGATCTAAAACTTAACAAGGCAAGAGTTCCAATTGATGGCGGAAGAATCTTTCAAAATAATTTTAAAAAAATATGCTAAGAGGTTTCCATGTATTATCTATATTTCAACAAGACACGTTATAAATTATTACCAACTTCGGGGTACCGAAGCTTGATTGGTTCATGCTTCATACAAATCTTCAAAATAAACTATAAATTTAATACATTACAAGACTTGGGTTTACACACCCTAAAACAGTAAAACCTGTAGTCATACTTATTTTACAACCCATGGGGACATGAACAAATTAGCCTTCAAAAATTCATGTAAATATACTACATACAGATCATGTACAAATCCCAATTTATGCAAACTATAGATGCCTATATGCAAATGTGATCTTCCCATAAAGCTCACAAAAACTCCATCTCCAATGGCCAACTTCAAGTATCCCTTCGAACGTTCCCTACGATAGAAACAACTATCGCTAAGCATAAAGCTTTGTGGTGTAAAAACTATATACATGGAGCCACAAGATTCACCAAGTTACCTTTCAAAAATCATGGGCAGGACAATTGAAACATAATAAATAAATCAAGTAAACAATAAATTAAGGGTATCAACTTCTATATTTAAACATCCAAGGGTCAAGAACGCTTATAGCACCATTTCCCAAGAGATCCAATACCAAGGCTCGCACAATATATACATCATACCGTCACACCCAGAATAACCAAGTATCAAGAAGGACCGAAGCCCTGTATCAAGAAGTATCGAAGCCCTATATCAAGAAGGGTCAAAGCCCAATAATCAAGAGAATCAAGAACCATATTAAAAATGGCTTCCAAGTTCATACTTAAAATGGAAAACGTCCATACTTAAGACGAACCAAAAATCCAGAGTCAAGATGGCAAATAATTCGAATCAATAGGCATGCCAATAGTGACAAAATCAAATCCACAAGAAGGACAAAGTCCCAACAAGAATGACAAGTGATCAATCAATCCGTACAAGTGGGCGAGTTACACAAGTGTCCTGAAAGTCTCAGAGAATATCAATACGACAATACAATGTGACAAGAAGCAACTAAGGTATCGAGATAACCCTTCAAATATACAAGAAGATAACAAGACTACAAGTACAAGTTTATACCCAAACCTTGGGCTTTAACATAGAAACAGTCCAACAAAACTTCAAAAATTCAAACCGTAGCCCGACCAACATATCAAGGTTCTCAACTGGTACACGAGTATATATAACCTTAAAAATACAATTAAATAACTTCATTAACTTCTATTAGCTAAATAATGTTGACGTAAAATAGGATCATCATCACAAGTAAACCTAGCATGTACAAATACAACTATGCTCCCAAAACATTGAATCTGTCCAGCCTGGTACCTCAAGTCGCAACTTAAATTTGTAAAGGAAAAACGTAAAACTGGACTTTATATCCTTCAGGAAAGATGTAGGTACATCTCTAAAGGTTTCCAATAAAAAAGAATCACCTCAAAATATATTTTGTACAAAAAGATATACTCAAAACACTAACAGTTGGTCATACAGGATTTCAATTTCCAAAATTTGGACAGAACTTGCCCTACGTTATGTCCCATTTTCCGAATCCATAACAGCTAAATTAGAGTTTTACATAAACATTAGAGTTGTAGGTATACGAATTAGCTTTCCAAATCATATTTATTCACTATAAACAAAGTTCTAGAGAACGGGATATGCATAAATTACTAAACACTACCCAACTCAGAAACAGATTTCATCACTTACCAAAGAGAACGGTGTGTCTCGAATTCCAGCCAAAAGGACCAAGGTTTTCTTGAAATTTTGTGAGTATTCTCGTTAGAAGAATTTCTCCCCCTTTCTTAGGGTTAAGGAACCCCAATTTTTATAGAGGAGGTGTGAAAATATATATTATCAAAGTGATGTTTATCACTTACTAGATATAGCCAAAAGTCAACGTTGGCTGGCTAAAAGTAAAAAGTTTGCTGCCCAAAAGTATACATATATCCCAATATGTATATATCTCACCTCCCTTACAAGTTATAAATAATCCCAATTAGAAAATTACATAAATACCCCAATACAATACCTTAAATTACGATCACAATTATGTTAAGCAAGTCTGCAAATATCATAAAATTTCAAGTTCTCAAAATGAGAATAAAACATTTCTAGTAATTAAGCAATGGTGTATCGACAACCGACTCTTGGTTAGTATTTTGAGGTGTTACGACTCTCACCCCTTAAAGAAATTTCGTCTCGAAATTTACCTTACACTAATCTCGAAACATGTGCGGATAATGGGTCCTCATGTCTTCTTCTCTCTCCCAAGTTTCTTCTATTCTAGAATGGTTTTTCCAAAGTACCTTTACAAAGTGGATTCTCTTGTTTCTAAGTTTCTTTACCTCTCAAAATTGAATTAGGATAGGTTGTTCATTATACGTCAAGTCAAGATTAGCCTCAATAGATTCAACTGGAAGAATAACAGATGGATCAGAATGATATCTTCTGAGCATAGAAACATGGAAGACACTGTGGATCTTCTCAAACTCAGGTGGTAAAGTTAATTTATATGCAACTGGTCCAACATTTTCAAGTATCTCATAAGGTCCATTAAATTGGGGACTAAATTTTCCGTTTTTGCCAGATCTCATAATCTTTTTTCCATGGATACACCTTTAAGAATAGATTATCTCCAACTTGAAATTCGATGTCATGCCTATTAAGATCAGCGTACGTCTTTTGTCTGTCCGAAGAAATATTTAGACAATCCTAGATAATTTTTACCTTCTCCTATATTTGTTGCACAATTTCAAGACCAACAAGTTTTCTTTCACCAAGTTCACTCCAACAAAGAGGGGTCCGTTATTTTCTTCTATATAAGGCTTCTTAGGGAGGCATTCCAATACTGCATTTGTAACTGTTATTGTAAGCAAACTCTATCAAGGCCAAGTGTTTATCCCAACTACCATCAACCTCCACAATGCAAGCTCGAAGCATATCCTCCAAATTTTGTATCACTCTTTCTGACTGACTATATGTCTAAGGATGGAACGAAGTGTTAAATTTCAACTTAGTACCCAAAGCTTCCTGCAAGCTGCCCCCAAAATCTAGATGTAAACCTTGGGTCTCGATCAGATATAATTGACACAGGGATTCCATGTAGTTTTACAATCTCATTAATAGACAATTTGGCTAAACGCTCAAGTGAGTAATCCATCCTAATTGCTACAAAGTGAGCACTCTTGGTTAGCCTATCCACAACCCCCCATATTGCATCATGATTTCTCTGAGTCCGAGGAAGTCCAGAAACAAAGTCCATAGTAATTCTCTCCCATTTCCATTTCGGCATCGATAAGGGCTGTAGCAAAACAACTGGGACCTGGTGTTCTATCCTTACTTGCTGACAAACCAAACATTTTTAAATAACTTCCATACCGTCCCACCAATAATGCTCTTTGATCGGCTGGTGCATCTTTGTACCTCTAGGATTCATTGCATATGATGATGTATGTGATTCATTCATGATTTCTCTTATCAATTCTTCATCATTAGGGATACATAACCAATTTTGATAAAACAAGGTACCATCCTCCGTTAATTCAAAATCAAGATTTTCCCCATTTTGAACTTCTCTAGCCAATTTTATGTGTCTCTCATCTAACCTTTGCGCTTCTTTTACCTGTTCAAGTAATATTTGTTTGACTTGCAAAGTAGCAATAACTGAACCACTTAAATCAAGTGCAAAACAAACACTCATGGCTCTTAACTCAAGAAGTAAGGGAAACAAACTCAAAGCTAAGCTTGCGAAGAATTTTTTTCGACTTAAGGAATCACCCACCACATTGGCTTTACCTGGATGATAGTTAATCGTGCAGTCATAATCCTTGATGAGTTCAAGCCATCTACGTGTTCTTAGGTTCAGCTCCTTCTGTGTACCCAAGTACTTTAAGCTCTTGTAATCAGTAAATATATGACATTTTTCTCCATAAGAATAATGCCGCCATATTTTTAAAGTAAATACTATAGCAACAAGTTCAAGATCATGAGTAGGATAATTCAATTCAGGTGGTTTTAATTTCTGAGAAGCATAAGGAATAACTTTCTCTTCTTGCATCAAAACACATCAAAGACCTCCATGAGAAGCATTACTATATATTACATACTATTTTCCCTCAATTGGTAGAGTAAGTATAAGAGCTTGTGTCTACAAGGATTTGAGAGTTTCAAAGCTCTCTTGGCATTTGTCATCCCTAGTAAACTTTAGTTCCTTTTTTTAGAGTTTAGTCAAAGAGGATGCAATAATGGAGAAGCCAATCACAAATCTTCTATAGTACCCTTCTAAGCCCAAGAAACTTCTTACCTCACTGGGAAGTATGGGAGGTCTCCATTCAACAACTACTTGAATTTTTACTAGGATCAACCTTTACACCTTCAGTTGATACAACATGTCCCAGAAAACCAACTCCATTAAGCCAAAATTTGCACTTGGAAAGTTTAGCGTAAAGTTCTTTCTCTTACAAAATTTATAACACAATCTGAAGGTGTTTATCATGGTCTATTAGAAGAATAGGCCAAAACTTATTTCCTTCAAACGAGAAGATCACATTGCATTAGGGACATGTACTTGATGCATATTCACTCTACATGCAATAAAAAACATTATAAACCATGTAAGTGAACAAATAATCTAAATAGAACCTTTTAAAAAGCGAACAAATATACAAGTAATTCACAACAAAAGTCCTAGAACCACAAACCTTGGCTCTGATACCAATACTTGTAAGAACCCTTTCGGAATGATGCTACTACTTAACAAGAAAGCTAATATAATACTTGCACATTTAAAAAGGATTAATCTAAGTTATATAGATTTTAATTCAATAGAGGAATTAGCCCAAAATAACAAGTGAAAGGTATAAAGGCTTGTCATTTAAATATGGTTGATCTCAAACATAACAAAGCAAGAGTTCCAATTGATGGCAGAAGAATCTTTCAAAATAATTTTTAAAAAATACGCTAAAAGGTTTTCATGTGTTATCTATATTACAACAAGACACGTTATAAATCATTACGAACTTCGGGGTACCGAAGTTTGATTGGTTCATGCTTCATACAAATCTTCAAAATAAACTTTAAACTTGATACATTACATGACTTGGGTTTACACACCCTAAAGCAGTAAAACCTGTAGTCATATTTATTTTACAACCCATGGGGACATGAACAAATTAGCCTTCAAAATTTCATATAAATGTACTACATACAGATCATGTAAAATTTTCAATTTATGCAAACTAGAGATGCCTATATGCAAACGTGATCTTCCCATAAAGCTCACAAAAAATATGTCTCCAACGGCCAGCTTCAATTATCCCTTCAAACTTTCCCTATGGTAGAAACACCTAGTAAAAACTATATACGTGGAGCCGCTAGATTCACCAAGTTACCTTTCAAAAGTAATGGGCAGCACAATTGAAAACATAATAAATAAATCAAGCAAACAATAAATTAAGGGTATCAACTTCTATAATTAAAGATCCAAGGGTCAAGAACGCTCATAGCACCATTTCCCAAGAGAACCAATATCAAGGCTCGCCCAATATATATATTATACAGTCACACCCAGCAGAAACAAGTATCAAGAAGGACCGAAGACCTGTATTAAGAAAGACCGAAGCCTTGTATGAAGAAGGACCGAAGCCCTATATCAAGAAGGGTCAAAGCCCAATCATCAAGAGAATCAACAACCATATTAAAATGGCTTCCTAGTTCATACTTAAAATGGACAACTTCCATTCTTAAGACGAACCAAAAATCTAGAGTCAAGATGGCAAATAATGCGAATCAATAGGCATGCCAATAGTTACAAAATCAAATCCACAAGAAGGACAAAGTCGCAACAAGAATGCCAAGTGATCAAGCAATTCGTACAAGTGGGCGAGTTACACAAGTGTCTTAAAAGTCTCAGAGAATATCAATACGACAATACAATGTGACAAGAAGTAACTAAGGTATCAAGATAACCCTTCAAATATACAAGCAGATAACAAGAGTACAAGTACAAGTTTATACCCTAACCTCGGGCTTTAACATAGAAACAGTCCAACAAAACTTCAAGAATTCAAATCGTAGCCCGACCAACATATCAAGGTTCCCAACTTGTACACGAGTATATATAACCTTAAAAATACAATTAAATAACTTCTTTAACTTCTATTAGCTCAATAATGTTGACGTAAAATAGGATTATCATCACAAGTAAGCCTAGCATGTACAAATACAACTATGCTCCCAAAACAGTGAATCTGTCCAGCCTGGTACCTCAAGTCACAACTTAGATTTGTAAAGGAAAAACGCAAAATTGGACTTTATATCCTTTATGAAAGATGTAGGTACATCTCTAAAGGTTGCAAATAAAAAAGAATCACCGGAAAATATATTTTGTACAAAAAGATATATTCAAAACACTAACAGTTGATCATAAAGGATTTCAATTTCCAAAATCTGTATAGAACTTGCCCTATGTTGTGTCCCATATTTCAAATCCATAACAGCTAAATTAGAGTTTTATATAAGCATAATAGTTGTAGGTATACGAATTAGCTTTCCAAATCATATTTATTCATTGTAAACAAAGTTCTAGAGAACGGGATATGCATAACTTAATAAACACTACCCAGCTCATAAACAGATTTCATCACTTACCAAAGTGAAGAGTGTGTCTCGAATTCTAGCCAAAAGGACCAAGGTTGTCTTGAAATTTTGTGAGTAATCTCGTTAGAGGAAGCTCTCCCCCTTTCTTAGAGTTAAGGAACCCCAATTCTTATAGAAGAGGTGTGAAAATATATATTAACAAAGTGATGTATATCACTTACTAGATATAGCCAAAAGTCAAAGTTGGCTGCCCAATAGTAAAAAGTTTTCTGCCCAAAAGTATACATATATCCCAATATGTATATATCTCACCTTCCTTCCATCTTATAAATAATTCCAATTAGAAAATTACATAAATACCCCAATACAATACCTTAAATTACGATCACAATTATGTTAAGCAAGTTTGCAAATATCATTAAATTTCAAGTTCCTAAAATGAGAATAAAATATTTGTAGTAATTATGCAATGGTGTATCGACAACCGACTCTTGGTTAGTATTTAGGGGTGTTACACTATTGATGGTCGTCATGCCATCTAAAAGTTGGGCTGCTACTACATATGGTTGTTGCATCAGGCCTCCATGTGAAAGTTGATCAGCGACACCTTTATTCACCGAGTCCAGGCTTCGGTAAAAGTACTTTAGCAAGACATTATCGGGCAGACCATGAGTCGGGCATTGTAGCACCAATTTTCTTAATCACAACCAAGTTTTGTGCAGAGGCTCTCTTTCTAGATGTTTAAAGCTCTGGATTTTATCCCTCAGTGACATTATCTTTGAGGGAGAGAAAAATTGCACTTGAAATGCAGTTACCAACTCCTCCCTAGAAGTAATGGATTCACGTGGTAGTTCAGCTAGCCATTTGCATGCCTCTCCCATTAACTAGAAAGGGAATGTCCTCAACCGAACCGACTCCTGAGAGATGTTCTTGAATAAGAAAGGTCTGCACTCATCCACAAAGTTTAGAAGATGTTCGTGAGGATCCTCATAAGCCTACCCGCTGAAAAGTCCCTTTAGTTGCAACATGGTGCTCGTTTTGTGGAACACTAAATTTCCCTCGGTTGGGGGTAAACGGATGGCTCCAACACCTCCCATGAGATAGGGGCCATTGATGTCGATGTTGGGCTCTTAAACATCGTTCAGATTTCCGATGTCGTCTTGGTGGCCTACCTGGCTACCGTTGCTACCATTAACACTCATGCTTTCTGAAATATTCACACAACAAACAAAACTGAAAATTAGGTAAGTAGACTACAACTAAGAAGAACAAAAATTCTATTAATCTAAAAATTCTCAAATAACACCACTCACCCGCAGCGGCGCCATTTTGATGTTTGTGTAATCAAGAAACAACTTCCAATACAAGTGTCTACGATCGTGCAATAGTATAATAACCCAACCAAGGGTTGGGAGCATCCCAAAAGAGTGGTTTTGAGAATTTATAGAAAAATAAAATTTAGTTCTAACTAGTCGTAGCAAAAGACATTAACGAATAAAAACATTGTAAACTTAAAAGGGGGGACACAAAAGTGTCAATTAACAATGGGAGTTTTTGTCACTAGTAAGTAAGTAAAAATAGAGAAATCAACAAGTAAATCTACGCAATGAGAGAGGGATTTTTGGGATGTGACGTGAATATGGGTTAATCTAAATTATTGGGTACATGCTTTCGATAGAAAATTTATAGAGTAATAGTGACTAGGCTTGTCACGCCCCGAGCTACCCCCAAGACGCGGACACAGGACATAGGACCACAAGTGATCCTAAGCTAACCCTGCTGGCATGATCATGAGCATACTAAAGATAATAAACTAATGCGGAAGCTAAATCAGAAATAAATCTGAAAAGATGGGGAATACCCATATACTATAACGGAATATATAAAATCTGAGAGTTTAATACAAAGAAATATCAAACTCAAAATACTAAGTTGAATCAAACTATGTCTGAAATAAGCCTCTAAACTGACTAGAAATGTTGGGACATGCCCCAACTAGGACTAGTAAAACTGAAACTAAAGACTAAAAGCGATAAGATAAACATGTCACTAGTCCTCGAAGAATGAGGACTCACCACTGATGCTGCTGAACTGAAGATCGCAAATCGATCTAAGCGTGATTTGGATGCTGAGAACTTGAACCTACATCAATAGAAGATGTAGCGCACGTATGCGTCAGTACTTGAGGGGTACAGAGCATGCAGGATAGAGTAAACCTGAAATAACATATAATTGAACAAAGCAATAAAGCAATGAAATAATCTGCACAAGATATAGATACTGAATACTGAGCTAATTGAATGCAATGACCAATTTATAACATGCTGACTGAATACTGAATGAACTGTAAATGTGGTCAATGCAATAGAGTCTGATTGAACTGTGGGAGCTACTAATAACCGACATAAAACCACATGAGCTAAATGTGGAGTTCGATGTATACGCCCCATCGAGAGGACCCAATATATACCCTGCCAGAGGTATAGAGGCATGCTGGCGTGATCACTAAATTGATGTTGCCCACAGAGGGGACTTACACCTACGTGGCTCGAAGTTCTGGGACTATATGGGTACACTAAACCCTAGTCTAACTCGGTATTATTCTACTCCCAATGAATTAAGTAGTTAACTGGTTATGACTGAATTTCTGTAAATTCTGGATAGCTCAAACTGAACATGCAAACTGAGAATGCAACAATTAATCTGATAATGATGCATTAATAACTGAGGCATGTATAACTGAATAACTGAGATATCTGACCTAGCATGTGTAATT